>JAQNDB010001628.1:0-46772 GCA_029204045.2 Tillandsia leiboldiana | reverse complement strand
CTAGTTGTTTGATAGACCTATTTACATCCTTGTGGTCCTTAAAAACCAACATATCAGATACACTAGAAGAACCTTAGATGCATCAATATTATCGTAGATGTGCCCCCCAATAGTCCCACATCGAATGTGGAGGATTTGTGATTGGTTGATATGAGACTTGGACACTATTAATAATACTGGGCTTCAACATTTGGGCTGTGGTTTGGGCCCAACGAGTTATTGTTGCTAGTGGGCCGGGGTCGTTTACATTTGGTATCAGAGCCAATAACCACCGGAAGTGTGTGGCGAGTCTCGGCTGGAGTCTGGTCCTATTGACAGGGCTAGCGAGACGAGTCTCACATCGCCTGGTAGCTTGGGCTTGTGTGTGTGTTGTTTGGGCTGACGATGGACGTCATGCCTGACCGGTTGATAGTCTGTGTACGCCCCCATAGTACCCACATCGGATGTGGAGGGATTTGTGATTGGGTTTATAGATACTTGGACACTAGTAATAATAACTGTGCTTAAGCATTTTGGGCTGTGGTTGGCGCCCAACGATTTTATTGTTGCTAGTGGGCCGGGCGTTACAGAAGAGATTATTATGAGAAGATGCATTTACAGAGTATCAATCATCAAGAGACATATCAGGGGTAGATTTATCAGATGCAAAATGAAAAGCTTCATCTACTTTAACATTAATAGATTCTACCATCGTTTAGATTCGAGGTTAAATACCCGATATGCTCTACTATTTGTAGAATAACCCATGAAAATTCCTTCGTCACTTCTAGAGTCAAATTTTCAAGATTTTTCGCGATCACGTAAAATGTAACAGCGACTCCCAAAGATTCAAAAATATTTGATATTTGGTTTTCTACAGAACCATACATCGCTCATATGGTGTATTTAAAGTACCGGGCGTAATAACTCGATTAATTACGTAGACCGCGGTGTTCACCTGCTTTAGCCCAAAATGTAATGGGAGTTTCCGGCTGTGAAGCATAACACGCGCCATCTCTTGTACAACATTGTTTTTGCGCTCGACTACAACCATTCTGCCGAGGTGTATAGGGTACAGAGAATTCATGTTTTATGCCGTTGGAAGTGCAAAAATCAATGAATTTAGAATTTATGAATTCTCCACCTCTATCACTTCGAACACGAACGATCTTTTCATTTCTCTCAATCATAACACGATGACAAATCTCATGAAAAGAATCGAAAGTATCCGCTTTCTCTTTTAAAAATGTTACCCATGTATATCTAGAGAAATCATCAACCAAAAGAAAATATACCATTTACCTCCCAAACTTGGTTGACGAGTCGGCCCCATTAAGTCCATGTGCAGTAATTCTAAGGCCGATTGGTACCCACGTGGTTCAAGTTCTTGTGTGCAGCCCTTGATTGTTTTCCCCTTTTGACAACCTCCACACACAATGTTTTCTTTAAAAGAAAGTTTAGGAACCCCTTAACCACGTCTTTATTAGAAATCATTGCTAGTTCCTTAAATTTATGTGACCTAGTCTTTCATGCCAAAGAGTTTTCATTATCTAAAGAAACTAGGTTACAATATTCAGAAATTTTGTTTGGAACTACATAGCAATTATTTTCAGATCTAACCCCTTTCCAAAAGAATAATTGGTCTTTATCAGTTACAATACATTCTGCAGAAGAAAAGTTAACTGAAAATCATTATCACATAATTGACTAATGCTAATGAGGTTAGTCTTAAGGCCTTCAACAAATAAAACATTGTTCAAAACCGGGCCTTCTGGAATAGTGATTGTTCATTTTCCAATAATTTTAGAAGAACGACCGTCCTCCGAAACTACAAGATCCTCCGGAGATTTTCTCTCTAAAGTTTGAAAACAATTCTTGTCACCCGGTCATGTGACGGGAACACCCACTATCCAGATACCAAGACGAGTTGTCATAAGCATGCAAAGAAGTATGAACAACAAGATAAGTGGAAGATTTCACCTTTGCGCACCCAACCTTTTTGGAATGCGTCGGCAATGATTGAGAAGTTAATCTCCTTGGTGAAAGCGTCTTGTATATTCATCGCTTTTCTTTGACGTCGTCGTCTTGTGGGGTGAACTCCAAGGTTCTTTTTCCTTTGAAAAATTCTCTTTTGATTTCTGGGGAATGACCTTGTTGGTAGTTGTTGCAAGAGGCGCTTGATTTGATCGTTTTGCTCCAATCTTGCAATCTCTTCTTATGTGCCCTGAAAAACCACAACGAAAACATACCTTCGAACTTGTCGAACCCGAAGTAGGTGAGGTAGGCTTGTTGTCGTTGAATGCAGTGAATTCTGTCGTCGGAAGAGGAGATACCGACTGAGGCATAAAAACCGTCTTACTCGACTAGAACTGTCTCCAGTTCGATTGTATCCAAGGCCCATACGATTTGTTTGACCAAGACCAAGCATCTGATCCAACTTGCTCCTTCCAGAAGAAATTGCTTCAAATCATCCTTAAGTTGGAAAATGGTCTTCGTTATTTCTATTTTTTCTTGTCGAGCCTCGGAGTAGAGCTTCAAGAAGTAACTTGCTTTATCCACCAGTTTTATGTGTTCCTTCTCGAAATGCTCATTTTTCTCTTGAAGGGAAACATTTACTTTGATCAAGTTATCCCTTTCCACTTCAAGAGCGTTTGATAGAGAAGTTGCCCTTTTTGGTTCTTCTTCGAGATCCCGCAATTTCCTTCTCAAACCCTTGTTTTGCTTTGCCAGTTTTTTTGAATCCTTTAAAAGTTTATGGTAGGCAAAAGCAAAGTCTTCACCTTCGAATTACTTGATTCGTCATCCGTTGCATTCTTTTCAACTTGGGAGGAGTTGGACAATGAATCAGATGTACTTGCCATAAAGCACACGAAAGGTGAAGTTGTGGACGCGTGGAATGCCGTTGCGTTGTTTTCTTCATCACTGGAAGATGATGTTAAGGATTTTGTTTTGGGCGTATTTCGTGAAATGGTTAAGTCTTGAAGATTGAAGATGAAGATGGTTGGATCATATACCTCAATCTCAAGAAAGAAGAATTCAAAAGGATCAGGTACGTTTAACTAAATAAGTTTGGTGATCCGAATACTTCTTACTGTGTAGAAACACCTGGATGGATTCTTAATCGAATAAAAATAAAAAACTGGACATGTTATATGTTCAGGATCCGGATCAGGGTACTACAGTCCGGACCCCGAACATAGGGTAGTTCATGCGCAAATCCAGTCCGGAACACATCTTGTTCAGTCCGGACCCCGAACGTGGATTTTGCAGAAACTGCATGAACAGTCCGGACCGTGGGATTTCAGTCCGGACTCCGAACGTGGTTTTTGTAGAAACTGCATGAACAGTCCGGACCGTGTGATTTCAGTCCGGACCCCGAACGTGGTCTTTCTGGAAAAACTCTGTTTAATGACGACAGTCCGGATCGCATTATTTCAGTCCGGACTGTCGACCCGAAAATTTTCAGATAAGATTAGTTTTTGATTCTTATCCTCTTCCAATGGTTTCTAACCTATAAGTAACCCTAATTCTATTCTTTATGGTAATCCACAATAAGTTTTTTACCTCCGTAAATGAACGAGGAAAATAAACGGATGAAAAACTTATTGATCCACATATAGAGAAGAAAGGAAATAACTGATTCAATTCTATGTTTCTTCATCTATATTAATTAATTTGATTCTAGGTTTTCATACTCAGATTTTGAGTAGAATCAAATTAATGAATACTTAGATAGCATTTCCGATCTATCTTTGATCTAAGTAATTCGGCGGATCATCACCACCAACAAAACAAAACGGTTTTCCCCAAAATCGGCGCGTGGATTCGCGTGGCCATTGTGGATTCAAGGTGCTACCAGGCTCTCGTGGATTCGAAGCGAGGTACGATTCGTGTGATCGAAACGTACTACTTGGTGGAGACCGTGGATTCGGTCAGACGTCGTGGATTCGACGTTGGACGCCGTGGCTTCGGCGTTGGACGCACATTGTGGATTCGAGGCGCGTTGCGGAGCGAGCGGAGAAGATCAACTCAGAGCGTATGGAAAAAGGATGAGTCGTCTGTGAGTGCGTTATATCAACTTTGTACGTAATATAATCTTAGTTGATTTCACCGTGTTATCGGTCCCGTGATTTTTTACTCCTGGTTTTGGAGTTTTCCACGTAAAAATCTTGCGTGTTATTTTTCATTTCCGCATTGGGTTTTATTACACAAAGATTTTTGAGTGTTTATCGTTTACACCTATTCACCCCCCTCTAGGTGTTTTTTCTCCTATTTAGATCCATCATAGAAGAATATAAATTCACAGTCTGTTTCGGCTTGCGTGGCGCCTTCCCAGGCGTGCTGCGCTGAGGTGGCGTTCTCTCCGCGTTCGCCCTCTGCACCCCCCTGCCCTCACATGGGCTTGCCTCCTTCTCTCACTTTCTTCCTCCTTCTCTCTCTTTCTTCTTTTCTCAGATATTTTAGCCCAACCCGCTTCCTCTCTCTTCACATGGATGGACTCTCTCTTCTCTCTCTTGCTCCCTCTCCTTCTACAGATGGCCTTCTCCCCTAGGTAATGTCCTCCTCTCCCTCTCCCCCATCTCTCCTCTTTCCCAACCAGATCTAGAGAGAGAGAGCTGGGTGTTCGTGTCATTGTGTGTGGGAAAGTGAGGAAGAGGAAGAGAGAGAGAAAGAGAAAGATGGCAGGGGTAGTGTTGGTTTCCAGTGGGTGCAGAGGAGGAGGAGGAGATGGAGGTGGTGGGGGGAAGAGAGAGAAAAGAGAGGAGGAGGAGAGAGAGAGCCAGCTCTCTCTTTTGGCTCTGCTTCTCGCGGCGATTCGGCGGTTGATGGCGTCGTCGTGCCGGATGGATCGGGCTACGGCAGCGGCAGCGGCGCCTGTGGCGGGGGCGGACGATGCGGCGGTCTTCAGAGGGCTGCAGCAGGGCATGGAGATCGGGTGGCCTACCGACGTCCGCCATGTCGCCCATGTCACCTTCGACCGCTTCAACGGATTCCTCGGCCTCCCCGTCGAGTTCGAGCTCGAGATCCCCTGCCGGGTTCCCAGCGCAAGGTATCCAAAAAAATATATAAATAAAAAAAAAATCAATTTTGTCTTAGTTAGTTATTAATTTGTTTTTAGATTTGGAATTTTAAGTGATTTTTGTTTGGGTTTTTGTTTGTCTTTTTTTTTTTAATTAAAATTGATGGGTTTGAAATTTGGTGCTTATTTCTACTTTGTATGGATCTTTGTTGGATCATTTGGCTTATTCTTTACTTAGAGATCTACTTTGGGGATATGATTTGATAATTTGTGCTTGTGATTTGAATTTTTTTTTTTTTTTTTTTTTTTTTTTGTTGTTGTTGTTTCTCTTTAATTTGTAAAATTGTTGGGATATTTGATCTTGTTGTAGTGTTGATTTGAGAACGTAGTTTGATTTTTTTGCTTAAGTTTGAGTATCAAGTTTGAAAATAATTTTTCTATGAATATTCCTTGGATACTTCACTTACTATGTAGATTGAATGATCTTCTTTTAGCACTAAGGAGTTAGAGTTCCTTTGTGTACAGTACCAGTGTTTTCCGGGTCTCAGCTGAATCGATGCAGTACGCCTACGATTCGAAGGGAAACTCAGTTCCCACAATTCTTTTGCTCATGCAAGAGAGATTATACGCGCAGGACGACCTGAAGGTAGAAATTGTGCTATTCTTGGCCCTTACATATGCCTTTGCTTTAAGCATTAAACATTGACAAAGAAATCTAATAGAAATCGATGAACAGGCGGAAGGGATATTCCGGATAAATGCGGAGAATGGCCAGGAGGAACATGTGAGGGAGCAGCTGAACAATGGAATTGTTCCGGAGGACATTGATGTGCACTGTTTAGCAGGACTTATCAAGGTATGATTGTTACTAATTCATACACTAAACCTCATTTTGGGCTTTTGATTAGCAATTACTCAACAATTAAGAGTAATCCCTTGTCGTTCGATGAGTTTGTGTCATTGTTGAACAAATTTCATGCCTGATCAATTATCAATTGATAATTGATCAGATGTATTTATTCATTTTTGAGTCACTGAAGAATGGAAATAATTTAGCCAAGAGTATCCTATTCTTTGAAATTTAGAGCATCTGAGTAGTTTGTTGTCACATTGCATTTTTCGAAAATGATGAATAATCAGTCATCTTGGGGTTGGCTCTTATATAATAATAACTTGCTCAACAGGTTAATCAAAATTAATTCTAAGAACAATGTTGAAAACACATATTATCTCATTACCAACTTTAACAACATCCAATTTTTCCTTTTGTTTTCTTATTTAATTTTGTTACTTACCCGGCTAATTTGATAAGTAGCAAACTTTTATAAATTTAAATTTGAATTTAATTTATAATA
Organism: Tillandsia leiboldiana; assembly: GCA_029204045.2. NCBI lineage: Eukaryota > Viridiplantae > Streptophyta > Magnoliopsida > Poales > Bromeliaceae > Tillandsia > Tillandsia leiboldiana. The sequence goes on along the minus strand of JAQNDB010001628.1, from coordinate 40,418 downwards.
GAAATTAATTTTGGTTGAAGAATTTATTTTAGTTAAAAGTTGTAAAGCGATTGGTTGAATTTAGATAGAAAACAATTTTTTAAAAATAATTTTATAAAGTTATTTGATAAATTTTTTTTTGCTATCCGTAAATAATATTTTTACTGAATTTCAGTTTAAAATAAATAAAATTTGAATTTAAATTTAAATTTTAAAGTTTAATTTAGATTTTAAATTTTAATTTATATTTTAAATTTGAACAAACATTCAAAATTTGAAATTTAGATTTCAAATTTCAAATTTTTAAATTTAAAAATGCTGTTGAAATCTCAAAGGGTGAGTTTAGTTTGGAGATAAAGCTTAGGGTGATAACTTAATTAATTATTTAATTAACCTTTTTCTCTGTTGTCACTATTTACTTCCAAACTGAAGTAAGTAACCAACCCATGGAAGTGTACTACATATGCAGTCACTCTTTACTTTTACTCCAAATTTGATTTGTTTGAGTTATTTTAGAGGCTTTTAATTCAAGCTAATGTTATTTGCCCGTAGTTAAATTTTTACTTTCCCATCTATTGAGAAGCTTACAAATTACCAGTTCTTGATGATTGCCTCTTGCATTTACGTATTACTGTTATGTTCTAAATATATTCCCTCTCTGAAACTCACAGATTACAAAACTCAACTTAATGAGAGGTCCTCAAAAATAATTACTTCTTTTATTCCGGTGCATGCTTAAAGCACCAAAGTCGCAACTTAGAAAACTCAACTTAATGAAAGAGGTTGAAAGACCCGGTTTGGAAAAACTTGAGTTAATTAACGGCATGAAGTTCACCAAGAACATGCATGTAAAGACAAGTATAAAGTTCAAACTCAATCTCGAAAGGCACAATTTAGGAGAGCATGAATGTAATGCCAGAGGTAACCTTGGGTTCCGAATTAAAGGTATAAAGTTCATACACACATAGATGTAAAGGTAAGAGGTACCCTTGGGTTCTATAGGTATTGCATACTCTTTGTGAAGTTGACCGTTTTTATTACCTTCAATTCAGTAAGTTATGACTTTTAATCTAACATGAACTTATTTGGACTTCACGGGGTGGTATGCATGTATTTGGACTTGACATTACATACTAATCTTGGGTTCTAGAGGTGTTCGTGTGCATGTTATCTCTTGCCTTTACTTTCATGCTCTTCATGAAGTTCCTATAGCATTTTAAATATTTAGTTCCCCATGTATTGAGACTTCGCAAAATGGTTTCCAATGTATTTAAACGTTACAAATGATAAGTTTTTGATGGTTGTCGATGTATTGAGACTCCACAAAGTGACTCTTCATGTATTTAAACCTAACAAATGAGAAGTTTGTGATGGTTGCCTTTCGCATTCGTGTGCTAATGTTGGGTTAGGCAATGATGATGAAGCTCTGTTGCTATTTGTATTTTGCTGTTCAGATTTCTCAGCTTTAACTAAAAGAACCAAATTTTGATCTGATAGTTACTATGGGTTGATTACCTGTTACTACACTTGATGCAATTCCTATATCTGAGCCTCCTTTTTTAAATTTGTTCATTGTAGTTTCCTCTTAATGATTTTTTAATTCTTAGGCAATTAACTCATTGAAATTTTTGCAATTTGTATATATATGAGCCTCCACCCATACCAATTTACTAATCCATCTCTTGGAGTACCTTTGGAACCTGAAAAGTGTGAATCTTGTGGAACAAGAAAACATAGTAAATGTAAAGGTTCAATATACCATCCACTACTTCATGTGTAATTTGTGGTGGTGAAAAGAGTAAGAAATTTACGAGCAGTTTGGCATAGTATATAATTTTCCGCTCCTATAATTGAGGTTACTTACCCTGCATGAAATTGCCAATACCAATTTATCATCCATCTCATGCAAATAAACTCAAGAAAATCTTCAAGTTGGTTTTACTTATGTTTGTTCTCGATGTTTTGGGGCATTGATGTTATAGATGCAGAAAAATAAGTTCTGGATGGTCTAATACTTAGACAACCAACTTATTAATAATTTCAGACTTCTTTCAATTTTTGTGAACAATTAGCGAAATCTTAATTTCTTACCTTTGTTTCCCCTTTTTCTTGCTACCCAGATTTACTATTTGTTTCATACTGTCTAAATTTCTTGTCTTGATGAAGCTCTGTTGCTATTGGTATTTTGCTGTTCAGATTCCTCAGCTTTAACTAAAAGAACCAAATTTTGATCTGATAGTTACTATGGGTTGATTACCTGTTACTACACTTGATGCAATTCCTATATCTGAGCCTCCTTTTTTAAATTTGTTCATTGTAGTTTCCTCTTAATGATTTTTAAATTCTTAGACAATTAACTCATTGAATTTTTTTGCAATTTGTACACTTCTGTGCAATTTCCTGTATGTATATTCCTTAGTGTGAGCTGATTATCTGTCACTGCACTTGATGAATTTCCGATATATAAGTCTCCACCCATGCCAGTTTACTAATCCATCTCTTGGATTATCTGTGGAATCTTGAAAGTGTGAATCTTGTGTGACAACAGAACATAGAAAATGTGAAGATTCAATATACCATCGACTACTTCATGTGTAATTTGTGTTCTTAACATGAGTAAGAGATTTTTTGAGCAGTTTGGCATAACATATAATTTTCCCCTTCTATAATTGAGGTTACTTACCCTGCATGAAATTGCCAATACCAATTTATCATCCATCTCATGTAATTAAACTCAAGCAAATCTTCAAGTTGGTTTGTTCCAAATGCCTCAAAATGAAGAAAGAAAATATATATACAAAAAACAATGAAAAATCTACTTTGCATATAGTAGTTACATTTGTTTGCATTATATGAATAAGTTATATATATTATAGTAAAATTGATTCGTTTAGTAGGTTTTTTCAAATGTTTAATATGAAGTACTTTGAGCACCAAGATCTCATCTTTTGTGACTGCTCTCTGTTATCAAGCTAGATATATATAGACTGAGATTGGACATTAACAGAAATAGTTTTCATGGTAATTAGTAGCTTATCATACGAAGCATCCATTCATGTATTTCTAACTAGAAGCTACTTAATCTGCATTAGCAATTGCTTTAATATTGAATCTGTTTGTTAAGTAGTGGCACTTAGAGGACTGAATTAAAAAGACTCTTTAGAGACTGAAGCACTCTTATGAATATAGTGGACAGGTGTTAAAAGACATTTAGTTGGTCATACCTCAGTATTAATATCTTTATCATCACATAGAATTCTTGCTTGTAGTTAGCAATTATTTATTTGAGCAGCAATAAGGTCTTAGTTCTACGGATGTCACTCCTTTTATGAAAGTCAGAGTGGTGGGACTTACCAGTAAAAGCTCGAACGGAAAGTGCCACACTAGAGACGGTTTGATAACTATCTGGAATCCAACAGAGGAATTTAGTACGACTCTGAATTCAGAATTTTTAGTTTTTTAATCCCACGTTAAATTATATGAAATAACAGTTATTCTCCGAAAGCTTAAGACTTTTAATATTTGTATTCAACGGACTCAATTCATAAAAGTAAAGTGGAGGGGAGTGATGTAGAATGGCCTATAGTTGAGGGGTCTCAATCTCCTTGATCTCGATTTCTCCGCAGGATTCGGCTTTACCCAGGGAGCTATTCGTTCCAGGATCCGGATATCATGGAGGTATCGCTCTCGCCGGTGTGGGGTTCGAACCCGCAGAAGAAGTTGAGGACTCAGGTGAGGCGAAAACCCTATCTGTTTAGGCTTAATCACATTTACTTTGCTGAAAGGGGTGTTTTTTTTCCCCCAATTCCTGAATCCAGAAACTTTTAAAAAATCTTAAAGAGTTAATTTTTTAAGGGTGTAAGAAGTTCAAATGCTGAAATGTTTGAGAATTAAAATCCTTGGCAAATGCGTGATTTCTACAATTTTGCAGTAATAGATGCAAATGCCCTCTATTATTTTATCAAGCGCCCAATTGAGTTTGCATGTTCCAACTATCTATTTACCTTGCTAACTGAAATGGTAGCTGAAGTTTGGTATGGTTAACTGTAGTTTGAGTTTGTATCAAGTTGATTTATTTAACCTATCTCTTTAACAACAAAAAGTGTCCATTCATCATTTCAATCAATGGGGAAGTATAGAAATCCTAAGTCGACGAAGAAAGTTTGAAACTTTGATCTTTGTACTATCAATATTGGTGCAAAACCTCAGAAGAGAGTGCTGTGAGCATAGGAATGTGCGAATGTTAAATGCTCTATGCTTAATTAGTGCTTCGAGTTCTCTCCATTGTTCCTCAATGAAAGATACCTTAGGGCATGCTACATGTCACAACTAAGTCTTTTGTAAGTCGTTAGTCGATGTGGAAACTGTAAGTAATGGAACTACTTTGTTCTGTTTAAAATTGTATCATCCATCAGTGGAATATATGTACTTTTGTAGTGAAGTACGATGTGAAAAATGATAATAACAGATCAAATTTTGAGAAGCTACAAGTACGTTTATTCAAGAAAACTGTATTTCTTAATTCATGAAATGTGCCTTTCTATTTTAGATATAGGGAGTTATAAAACTGTATCTATTTGATTTTCAGCGTGGGACTTTACAAACTCGCTAGGTGTAATCACTTTGTGTTCATTAATTCTTTCTTGTAGTGAGGTCCTTACCTTTTCACAATATATCTAGATACGTATGATAGGATTTAGCATAAATTTGTTATTTATATAAGCTATTGTACCTGCCTTCCTCTTTTTACAAGGCACTTTTGATTAGTGCATTGCATTCTGTCGTTAACTCCATTAACATCACGTATGAGAGAAATAATAGTCTTTTTGAAGTGAAAATTATATTCGAGAGAGAATTTTCCAGCAGGTTTGTGCAAAAGATCTTCGCTTCTAAGTATTCTTCTTGTGCAGACAGATTCTGGCTCTGATTCTCCGAGGCATCAACTCCTTTGTTTCGGACAACCCTTCTTCCTCTATCCTGCATCATTTACGCTTGGGTCCTAATAACTTTTGCTTTGCTAAATTCATTTGATATAGCATAATATGTCTTTATTGCAAAAAGAACCTAACACAAAACTAAGTTTCATATCGAGTTGCATTTTCCTATATCTATGATTGATTTTGGTAAATCTGACCCACCAAATTGCCATAATGCATCTTCTTAATATTGGCATTTTGGATTATTTTCATGGTTATTTCTGTGCAATTTTTACTTTCTAATTAGTTGTAATGATGAGATAGGTCCTTTTAAATTACAAAAAAAATGCATTAGCTGAATGTTCAATCATTTTGAGTTTGTAGATTGCTCCTCATGATGTTATTGAGATAGATAGAGATGATGATCCCGATGGTGTTGTAATTGTTGGTGAAAGTACACCTAATGACAAGAATAAACAGCCTCTTGGATATTCTAACGATTGGCATAAACATGTAAAGGTTTGATTCTTTCTTATCTGTCCTGGGATTTGTTTATTTATCAATATATGAATAGTTTTTGTTTTACGTTTGGTTGAGTAATTTGTGTTTTTTTTTTTAAATTCTCGGGGTGGGGTTGGGTTGGGGGCTACGTTTCCTACTTGACAGTTTAAACTTACTTTCATTTGCTTTGGTTTTTGTTTGGGGGGGCAATGATGATGCATAAAAAATCCAGCATTCTTTGATGCCCTTACGCAGTTAATTTTTTGTAGGCAATGTTCGTACCCAGATAAAGAATGGAGCCTAATTTGGTTGCACTTGTGAGTGCCATTCTAGATTGTGCTCAAATTGGATTTTCGAAATTGGGTAAGTCGATCCATTGTTTCATCCAACGAAGGCTTGAATTTGAAAGGATGTCGGGTACTGCAGTTATTGACATGTATTGAAAATGTGGTTCCTTAATAAGTGCCCGTGCCCTTTTTGATCGGATTAATTCAAGAGACTTCATCTCCTGGAATACTATCATTGCTAGCTCTCACGAGCTAATCAAATCAATGGTGATTGAGCCAGGTATCGCAGTGTAGGTCGCTCTTCTTTCTGTGTGTCTCAATCATAAAACATTGGAGCTTGCACAATATATAGCAGAAAAAGTTCTAAACCTGAATCCTGATGATCTAGGGGTGTACTCATTGGTCTCCGATGTTTATGCTGCAGCAAGGAATGGGGAAGAAGTAATAGAGGTAAGAAAAGTAATTTATGTGGAAAAATTGAATAGTTACCAAGTTGTTAGAGGTCAAATTGTATTCTGCTGCTCATTTGATTATCTAACTGTAATGTGCTATAACTGTTCCGTAATTTCCAAAACTTTAGCCCAAAACCAGCAAAACTATTACACAACATTGCCTAAACAAGAAACTGTTATCTCCAAATATGTTGAAGTTTAATCCTTATATTTATATTTTTATGATATTTGCAGAATTACTTTAGATCAAATGACTGAAATCAATTTGAAACTGCCAGAAGAATGAAAATTTAAACTTCTTTGAAATCAACTTTTATTTGTGAAATTGGAATTATAGCCTTGGAACATAATTTATGTGGAAAAATTGAATAGTTGGCAAGTTGTTAGAGGTAAAATTTTATTCTGCTCAATTAATTTTTTTTCATGGTTCCCTTTAGTATAATTTGTCAAGGATATGTTTAAAGTTTGCTTGGTTTTACTTAAAAGTTTGGAATTGAAAGGGAAAATAGTTAAATAGATGAAAGAACTCAATTAGATCTTTCTAATCAACCTTACATGTCAAAAAACTCTGAATCAGCAGTTGAAATTATGTGATTCAAAATAAAAATGATCCATTCAGTTAGCCTCCGAAGATTCAGGTATCGTGCCTCTCTTTTTTCTTGGTGGAAGCAAAGAGGATTGCATGCGACATGCATGTGGATAGTAGATCTACTGTTGGTCCTCAGTGATATGGACACTGTTTTGCTATATATTCCTGAATTTTATGTGGAATCGCTGGTAAACTTTTCTTTTTCCTCCTTCATTGATTGTTCCTTTTTCTGGTTGTGACCTGAATTCCTTTATTAAATAACTTTTCTTTCTTTCTTGCAGGTTGATAGTTTCCATGCATTGCGAAGGAGTGACCCTCCATTTGTTTCTTCTCCGGTGTTTATCAAGCATGGACTTTCTTCATTTGTATGTTTTGGACCATATTGTTCTCCTTTAAATAGACAATAATTTGTTTAATTATCCAGCTTTCTTATCCCCTCACTGCAGCAATTTTGTTTCCATTCTAGATTCATATGTGAATTGATATAACGTTGATTTATTTGAAACAGAAATGGTCTTTCACCCACTTCAGGTGCCGCTTCAGCCCATGGCGCTTCCGCCCGTGGCACTTCCGCCCCAAGGACGCTAAGCGCGTCGCCTTCTACAATGACTACCGTCGCTTCGACATCACCCGCTCCCCCAACTACACTACTCTAACGCCAAGATCGGCGACTACCACTCCGGCGTCAATGCCCGCAAGAAGAACAAGAAGCCCTGCGCCGGCAACCTCTCCGACGCCGATTACTTCGCTCTGCGGAACGCCGGATAGGCCGAGGCCGCCCCTCCGCCCCATTTTTGTCCCCATCGTTGGCAACACAGTCAAGACACCCTCCCCGTTGTGGAGTCCGAGTCCGGGTTCAGCCGCAGCAGGTACTTTCAGTTCTCACGACCGGTTCGTCTCCCCGCCCCCCTCTTTCTCTGTTTTGATTTGATCTAAATTCTATGTATATTTTAAATAGAGAAAAATTAGATTCCAAACTCAATTAATTCAATATTATATAAATATAATCTGTATAGGTAAAATGCTCAAAAATGATATCCCGTATCTGAGCATGAATGATAATTTTTCAACATATGTAAAAATATGCACGAACAACTATCGAATTAATGTATTATCAACAAAAGAACTATGATTACGTGGACGGGACATAATTTTAGGATAAAAATTTATGTGGATTTGAAAATTTCAATAAAAAAAAATGAGATATCAACAAGAGATCTTGCAAATTGAGAATAAAGAACATCTAATTATAATCAGATTAATCTATTAACATTAATACAATGTCTATAGGAATATTAAAGATTGATGAGAATAGAATTTACAAAACATGGACAAACACAATGGCATTAAGAGAGCCAATTTAAACCAAATTTTTCGGCTCAATTTGACCGACAAATTCTTCTTCTTACATACGCTACTAATTCTGTTGCTTTTGCTTCTTCTTTTTATAATGTATTGATATTTTACTTATTACAAATGTTTAGCACATATTCTTTTTGTTTTTATTTTTTTGCTTCTGATGAGTATAAATTTCTGAATAAAAATATTCTTCTTAAGTTTTTTTTTTTTTAGCTTGAATTCACTTTACTGCAGCAACTTCTACATATGCAGTAATATTTACTTATAATAATAAGTATTCCATCAATTCTTAATGTCTCTTGCTGAAGATTTTATATCTAAAAATTCACATCATGCTACACTGTTTGTAGAATTCACTTCATAGGTTCATTGTAGAGAACCTAGAAAAGAACAAGATTTTATATGCACGATTATTAGGGATAGCCTAACGAAGATCCTAAGTCTGTGGTTCCCCACTTTGTGAATCCAATCGTGTATTGTTCATAATGGTTTGGATGCAAGAGAGACCAAGGATGTTATAGTATCAATTTGGGTAAGTTTACCTAGAGTTTGGCATACAAAGCTTTTGGGTCAAATGACTCGAACATTCACTTCAGGCTGATGAAACAAGAAATTAACTCATTGATAGAGTGTGCTTGATCAGGAAACTCAATATGCCTATTTGGTCTGATAGTCTGGGGAAGAGTAGATCGGTTAACAAATACATGCCGAGCAATCAGCCAATTGAGTAGGATTTTGATCTGTAACTTTGACATAAGTTGTGTATATCCTATCAATGTACTGGATAAATGCATAGCTGTTGATGCTAGAGGACTTTTTAAATAGATGAGAGAGAGTAAGAAGAACAGGTAAGGAAAAGATGATAACACCAATGCCTTCACTGCTCAACAGCTCAGAATGTCACTATTATCAAATGAAGGCTGCTTGAAAGTTGTAGCTTCACATGGTTCATCTGGACACCCGGTATCAGAGTTAAGATTAAAGTTAAAAGCAAAATAAAACTGCTAATTCAATTGGACTTGTGACTATATTTTGAAGAATTTACATATTAACCCAATTTTTACAAAAGTGGGCTGTAAATATTTCTAGAAAGCCCTTTTCATGCTTACTCACTTTCCAAAATTGGATTGAATTGTTTAAGAGAATCCTTTCCAAACTGGTCAGCATTTTTGCATGGAATAAGTAGAAGTTATAGCTTCCCATAATACATTTGAACGGCATATACAAGAGTTAAAAACAAAATAGAACTTCTAATTCAATTGGACTTGAGACTATTTTTCAACAAATTTACAGATTGACCCAAAGGCCCCAAACTTTATAAAAGTTGAGAAGAAATATATTTGAAAAGCTCTTTTTATACTTAGGTGGTCACATTCCAAATTTATATAAATTTTGTGAAGGGAATCCTTTGCAAACTGGATTATGCAGACTTTACATGGAATAATGCAAAAATGCTTGCAGGATGGGTCAGTTGAATAGTTGAAATAGATCATTATTTTTCTCTTTCTGTTCTTCTTAAACTTTTGAAGTGTGCAAAAATCATAGTCCTCTGTGTTTGCAGTAATTTGTATCATGAAGGACTAATGTTAAGTTGGGATATTCATGAAAATATTCATAATTTCATATATAGACTCTTGATGAAAAGAAAAGAAAACAATCAGAGCAATTCACAACAGTTCTAAGAAGTAAGGAACTCCTTTGTGCTATAATTGTTCCAAATTAATCTACTATGTCTTAAACTACACACTATTCCTTATGTTGTTATAGTACAGTCACTGTATGGAGAAGTTTGATGCCCTTGTAGTTGCTTTCTAGAGCATCAAGCAGCAAACTCTCTTTATTCTTAATTATTTTTATTTATCAATTGTCTCAAAATTCTAACATTTTGTGCTGGTTTTATTCTGCTTAATATGTGGTGAATACTGCAGTAGTAAATATGTGGAACCAAACAACCCTTGAAAGCCTTAGGTAATGGAGAATAGTGTCTTTATTATGTTATATTCAACCGCCCTCTTTACTGCAGAAACTGGCACCTGGCTTTTCCTTTCTCCCAAACTCTGCTCATCTAAGATCCTCTGTAATCGAGGTAGTTAGAAATTTCTTTAATGCTCTCTTTATTTTATTAATTAAGGGAAAAAGAGCAATTTACATTGTAATGTTTAATAGAATTATTTATATTGTAGGGCAATTCTTAATGTTCTATTGCATATAAAGTGGGCTGCTTCAACAACTGCCCCGAAACAAAAATCAAGACTGCTCCTCTTTGTGCATCACCGGGTAAAGAAGAAACTAAGCAATTTTCAATAACCTGGTAAACTTCATATCCTTCTGAGTGCATCACCTGCTAAACAAGAAACTGTTGTCTCCAAATATGTTGAAATTTGATCCTTATATTTGCAAAATCACTTTAGATGAAATAACTGAAATCAATTTGAACTTAGTTTCCAGGGTACTTCTCAACCCGCTGCTGGTAACAGAATACAAGGATACAAAGACGAGAACAAAAAAAGGATGACGATGGAATTGAAGAATTAATCAAAAAACCAGATGCTGCAACTACTGGTGGTTCCAACTGCTGATGCTACTTCTTCTCCCAGCTACTGTTGATTCTGATGCTGCTGAGCTGTTCCTGGTTGAAGAATACAAAAGAAACATATTGTTGAAATCAATTTGAACTTAGTTTCCAGGGTACTTCTCAACCCGCTGCTGGTAACAGAATACAAGGATACAAAGACGAGGAGAACAAAAAGAGGATGACGATGGAATTGAAGAATTAATCAAAAAACCAGATGTTGCAACTACTGGTGGTTCCAACTGCTGATGCTACTTCTTCTCCCAGCTACTGTTGATTCTGATGCTGCTGAGCTGTTCCTGGTTGAAGAATACAAAAGAAACATATTGCCCAACCTACATTTCATCCTAAACAATTTCGTTTAATCCTAAAATATTAGTTCCCAAATGTAAGGTGGATTACATTGTGAGAAAGTACTTTGCGGAAGCATTACTTTGTGTAAGGGATTATTTTGTGTTAATGATTATTTTGGTGCTTTAAGTGTTTATTTGTAAATTCATAAGTTTATAAGCTTCCAGATGTTGACCCACTGATACTGTAGTTCCCAAATATAAAGGAGATTTGATTGTGAATAATTGCTTTGTGGAAGTATTATTTTGTGTGATGAATTATTTTGTGTGGATGATTATTTTGATGCCTTAACTATTTATTTATAAATTTAGTTCCTTATTACGATGGTCCTTTCTGCTTAGTTTATTTATGTTTCTTTGTGTTTAGTTCCTTATTACAATGGTCCTTTCTGTTTAGTTTACTTATGTTTCTGTATTGGTACACTGCAAGGTTATTTTGTAGGTTAAGTAATATTTATCGAAAAATATGAAATAAAAAATAATATTTATTGAAGAAATTATACTCGCGGCGTAGCGCGGGTACTTCACTAGTATTAGATATAACCCGACAAGTGGTATCAGAGCGGGAATAGGGTTGTAAACAATGGTTGAAGGTGGAAACATCAACAGACCCCCGTTTTTCGATGGAACAAACTATGCCTACTGGAAAGTACGGATGAAAGCATTTTTAATTTCCATCGACGAACGGGTGTGGCAATCAATCGAGTTAGGATGGTCAAATCCAACTGAAATTATTGTTGATGTTCACACCATCAAACCTAGGTCGAAATGGACCAAGGAAGAGATTGACTTATCTTCTTACAATGGCAAAGGAATTAACGCCTTATTTAATGCTTTGTCACAAACTGAATTCTCTCGCGTCTCGGCATGTGAGACTGCGAAAAAAATCTGGGATGTTCTACAAGTTACACATGAGGGAACTAACCTTGTGAAGATTCAAAAGCTGCAAATGCTTACGAGCAAGTTTGACTCTATTTTCATGGCAGAAAATGAATCTTTCACAGATTATTATACGTGATTGCAAGACATCGTAAATACATGTGCTAACTTGGGAGAGAAAATTTCAGAATTTAAAGTTGTAAGAAAGATTTTAAGGACTCTTCCTAAAAGATTTCGTTCCAAGGTTACGGCTATTGAAACTATTAAACACCCGGACGAAATCCGTGTAGAAGAATTAGTTGGTGCACTTCAAACATATGAAATGACATTTCCTACTAACTATTCTTCTGGAAAAGCATCCTCTTCTAAGTCTTCAGGTTTTGCATTGAAAACAACAAAAGAAGAAGACGCGGATTCATCCTCCTCAGACGACGACGAGAACCTATCTATGGAGGATTTCGAGAAGCAGCTTGCTCTCTTGACAAGAAAATTTCGCCGAAACTTTCGAAGGGGTAATTTCAAGTAAAACTTCATCCTTCGTAAAGTCGAAGAAAGGCAAAGGTTCTTCAAGCTACAAGTCAAGAAAGCAAGAGAGTTTTTCAAAGGATAAGAAAAGCTTGGAGGGACAAGTCCAATGCTTCAAGTGCCGAGGATATGACCATATCTCAACGGAGTGTCCCAATAAGAATCCGTCGAAGAAGAAAGCGATGCAAGCCGTCACTTGGGATGACACCTCAACATCAAATGAGTCATCTTCCAGTGATGAAGAAAACAATGCAACGGCATTCCACGCGGTCACAACTTCACCTTTCGTGTGCTTTATGGCAAGTACATCTGTCACGCCCCGGGATCGAAACTGCGACCCGGGCTCGCCAACAGATCCGCCACCTATGCCAACCTGCATAGGCGAAGCGTCCTACCTGCAAGAAAAGTACTACAGCTAAACATAATATCAGAGCCATGAGTAAAAACCTGTTGTATAACTAAAATCAATCACTGTACAACTGGAAATAATATAACAAGTCCGTCTCCCGAAATGATAATCATACAATATCCTCAGGTACAACTCTGATCTCAACCGGAAGATATCCCCAATAAATACAACAGTGTACAGTCTCTCGATACATAACATGTCCTTACTACATCAGTCTCTTAAAAGAGAAAAAGTAAAACAACTAATCTGCTGTAGATCTCCTCTGAAGGGGTACCGCTACTCTCCAACGACTGGTAGGGATCTAGCTCGCGACTCTCTCGCCTCGATCAACAACCGCAGAATCAGCAACTCCCGCTAAGACTCTGCAAAACAGAGGAGAGGAAGGAAAAAGAGGGGGGAAGCCCCCAGAGGGTGTGAGAACTACACCAAAAAGGGAGTTCTCAGTGGGTACTACCGCCAGTCCCGACGGTCTGCCCACCAAGTCCTCAAGAGACCAAAAAAAACTAACCAAAGCCGTAAAGACTGAAATAAGGAAGCTGGAGACTCTCAACAGCTAACAAGCCTCTATGCCTGCTATGCCCGCCGTGCCTGCCTGTGTCTGCCATGCCTGTCGTGCCTGCCTATGCCTGCCTATGCCTGCCTATGCCTGCCATGCCTGCCCTGCCTGCCTATGCCTGCCTATGCATGCCATGCCTGCCTATGCCTGCCTATGCCTGCCATGCCTGCCATGCCTGCCATGCCTGCCTATGCCTGCCTATGCCTGCCTATGCCTGCCTATGCCTGCCATGCCTGCCTATGCCTGCCTATGCCTGCCATGCCTGCCCTGCCTGCCTATGCCTGCCTATGCCTGCCATGCCTGCCTATGCCTGCCTATGCCTGCCATGCCTGCCTATGCCTGCCTAACTCATAATGACCCAGGGACCACCGTATCCCCAAACGGTTCCCAACAACACTAGTACTGGTCTAACACAGCTACCAGACTTCACTCGGTCCCTCTGACACGAGTGCAACTATAAAGCAAAAGTCTGTAATAAACCCAATCTAATGCCATCAGTAGAATTGGTACTGCCTGTTGTGCCTGCCAAATCGGGTATGCCAGCCTACGCATAACACCGATAGGGGATGGGAGTCTCAAGTACTCGAAGTCTGAATATCGCACACTCCGGAGTGGCACTCGAGGGGAGCGACCCACACGAGTAAAGTGCCTCAGTAACAGGTATCATAAATCAGCAGGACTGAATCATGACTCTGATCAAAGTGGGAAAGCCCAACCACTAAGGAAAGCCCCGGTCCTCAATCAGATGCAAAATACTCAAATAGTGGGAAACTCTGTCCACTAGAGAAATCAGATACCCAATCTAGTGTAGAAATAAATGTCCGGTCAACCGCCCAATATCCGCGGTTGCCGCAAAGCCCCACAACTAATCCAACCTGTCCCAGACACCAAGTCCCGACTACACTACCCAGAACCCCTGCTCGAACCTGAGCAACATAGACCACCTGACTAACAAAGAAGGAGAAAGAATAACATGGCTTCTCCTAAGTCAAGTTCCAAAAGTAGTGCAGCAGTAAAAGATGGCCTAACTATATATCCATGCAAGCATGCTTTGTCCTCAGAAACAATAAAAGTGGGTGAAACATATATTAGTAAAGCATGCTAAAAATATTCCTACTATGGTATACCAATCTCACCCAAGTAGGTCATTCCTTGCTTACCTCTCACTCATATTGGCTGTATAACAATATGCCTATTCTCAATCATAGAGGGGTGATATCCTCACCTGTGCACTTTCAGTCACCATAATATAAAAATCTTATACAGTTACCAAATTAAGCTTACCCACCTGAAGTGCTCAATCCAAGGCAAACCTGGGGTCGGTGAAGAGTATAGATGCTCACAGTCCAACATCTGCTAAAGCTGCTCCCTCGGTACACGTCGCGCAAGCCTCGGCCCCAAACAGCTGAAAACACCCGGAATTCACTATCTCCAATTTCAACAGGTTCAGAAACACTCGCGAACCCTCCTGGGGACAACAAAAGGTCCGAGGTTACACTTTATTCCCCAAAATATCCAAGTATATACAACATCAGAAAACAGCCCCGAAGATGTAATTATTTCACCTGCAGCGAGAACTCAGAAAAATCCAACATAAATACTAGTGCGTTCCTCGCGTCGATACCTTCGAAACGAGTACCTGCACGTCCAATTCCGAGCACCGTAGACCAAGTTACAAATTCCACAACACAGGGTGCGCAAAACTACACAACAACATAACTGTAAAACTTTGTACAGTAAAGGGGAAGAAGCACACCTTCGGACAAGCCTCATAAAAATCCAATAAAAATACGGGGACAATCCTCGCGTCGAGTAGATGAAAAGAGTCCAAAGGTTCGACTCCATCCGATGTCCGGTTGCGGAGATAAAAATCCGGCAAGGTGTCGCTGTCCAGAATTCCTCACAGAAATGGGGTCCCAAAGATATAGAAATTTAACAGCTTCTAAGCAAGATTTAGCCTTTCCCTTCAATATGAAAGATGTAGGTCTCTGAGTCCTGATGAATTCCCCGCAAAAATCAGCTTAAAATTCTACTTCTTTAGCCCTATAGAGCAAAAACACTAAGCATTGCTCAAAACCACATCCAGAATCTCAGCTGTACACAACAATCCCAAAGATGGCTTAATTTACCTGACTTAGAGTCCAAATTGGAAGTTCCACAAAATACGAAAATTGGATCTCTGTAAGTCCTGGAAATTTACCAACAAAAATCAACTTAAAATTCCATTTATACATCCCAGGGGAGTAAAAATACTAACCTCTGCTCGAAATCCTCCACAGAAAATAAGCGTCTCAAAGATTGCTATATTTACCTGGTTTAGAGCCTCAATTAGTTCTTCACCTCAATACCAAAGTTGTAAATCATGAAGTTGTGAAGAGAACCACGCAATAATCATCCCAAAATTCCATTTCTACACTTCTGGAGACCTCCTGGAAGAAAAAGCGACGAAGTGGAATCCGAAACCAGCAAACTTCAAGCTCCACTCAAAAATGCTAAAAGATGGTATTTTCCCTTGATAATTGCTGGAGAAGAAGATAACCCCTTAGGAGAATTTTTGATACAAAAATTTCCTTTTTACAGCTCTCAAAAAGCCTTCCAATTGATCAAGAAACCTCTCCAAACCATCAGCCTTACCTCAAAAACTCCCTTTCGCAACGAATCCCTTGCACCCGATCCGGTGCAAGGCGGGTCGGACCCCAACCGTCCGACCGACCACATGTCGCGAGGGCGAGGCGCCAGCGCACCCTGCCCATGCGCGGGCGCGCGCCACGCGTGCGCGTGCATGCGCGGTGCACCGCGCGTGCACCGGCCGCCTGCGTCGCCTCCTGCACCGGGTGTACGCCCACCCCGTGCACCGCGCTGCACCAACCGGTCCATGGGCCGTGAGCCAGCCGCCGTGAGCCCGGTCGACCATTCCAGCAACACCAAAAACCTTATTTTAAGCCCAAAAAGTCCAGAAAGAGTGTATTTCGCACCGTTTTTCGCGCTGAGTCCAAATCAACAAACCGATTTGCCAAATTCTCACTCTAAAAATTCCCAAAGGCAACCGGAGAGGTAATCCTTTATCCCAAACTTCGCCCGGAGTCCAGATTTGACATCTAAATCGCGCGAAACTACCTCTAAACACTCGACGGGTCCACCAATTACCCACACGATCTCCTAATAAGCCCAAAGTCCAACACTTGTGTCCAAATTGCGCGCAAACACCACCGACACACCACGCAGACCTCCAGTGATGCAACTAAATTCCAAATTGCATCACAAACCCATTTCTCGGGTCCGACAGGCGCACAAACACTCCCAACGGCCACTAAAGGCTGCCCAACAACCAGCAAACCCTACACGGGGAATTCCGGGACCTCACATCCTCCCCCACTAAAAGAAAGTTTCGTCCTCGAAACTAGATCAAGACCATCAGGAGTCACAAATACCACGGGTAGGTATCCAACGATACGCCTCCAGCTCCCGAAACACCACTCACTCCCCGTGATTACTTTGCAACAACAACAACAACAACAAGTACGGTATGGCCCGATGTGCAATTCTTCCATCTCTCAAGCCAGAAATTGCAACGGCCATCCCTCGTACTCCAACACTCACAGATCTCAAAGGGCAAGTCAATCACGGGCGAGGAATCCAAAAACACATCACTCCTGAGCTGAGACGTGAGATACCACAGGGCTCCAATAAAAAGCCGGAGGAAAACTGGAATAACCTCTAGTGCAACATGCACCAACCACATCCTGGGTCAACTCAACCAAGGCTACCCTCAAAAGGACTCCTCAAGAGACACAATCTCAGGCCACAGTTGGTCACTCAGCATGCCAACATAACCCCAACGGATCCACGGGTCGAAGTCGATCTCTCAACAAATAAAGAATACCCTGACGGGGACCACACCGTCGGTGAACGGGACCGACAACTGGCTCGTAAGGCGAACACAATGCTGATACTCAACTCGCGGTCTAAAAGTCAAAGGAACCCACAGCGACACAACCATAAGCCATGTTTGCCTCAACAGTCCACACAGCGCTAGCTGTGGAATCCGCAAACTCAATCCCCAGGCAACTCTCCCGCTCCTGGTATCTGCCATCACAATGGCGCTGTCGTGGTAATCCGAAATGCTCAACAATAATCCACCGGTAATGCAACAGTCGCCATAGAAGGCATCACTCAAGCACACCAATCCATCTCCCAACACTGGAAACACTAGTATTGGCGCTGGTATCAGTCTCATTATCCATTAGCCATGCTCTTTCGGCACTGCCAAGTATAGGAAGCTCCTCACCTCAAAAAAAAAAATGTTGGTCTCAGCCCATACTTGAATAACATCCATTTGACCTGGTTCCACCACCGCTCCAACGGCTAGAATAAGGTGGCCAAGAAACAAGCTTCTAAAGCTAACACTTGCACCTCAATAATTGGCATACAGCTTCCTCCACACGGGCTTGGTAGTATATCCGCAAGTGCTCCTTGTGTCCCCAATCGCTCCAGGAGTAAATCATAATATCCTCGGGGAACACCACTCCCAATCCGTCCAAGTACAACCAGGACACACAATTCCTCAAATCTTGGGGACAACAGGGCATTAATTATTTCATTTGGCCTCACTATGAGCTCAGAATGCCCCTATCGTGTCCCGAACGCCATCTAGGCGAAGTCCTCGGCTGTCTGATTCCAAGTAGATACCCACATCATATCCTAACTGCCGGAGTATAACTCCATCAAAAGGTCCTAGATACCACCCGGACCTGTCTACACTCGAACCATAAGAGGACCCTCACAGGCGTGTATCAACGACGTGGCATCACCACCGTATACCAACGGCGTGGCACTAGGTCAAGCAGACCTCTCGATCCATCAGATCCAGCAACTGCGCCATCAGCTCTCCCAGCTCTACAGGCGATATCCAATGGGGTGCTGTCGAGGGTGGTGCGGTTCCCTGAACCACGTCAAACACAAACTCTATCTCTCTAATCGGCGGCATCTCTAACAGCTCAAGTGAAATCACACCCGGAGTCTCGTGGGCAAACAGAGATATCCCTGAGTCCCGGTGCCGCCGAAAGCACCTCTCACACTGTCGCTATAACCTGCGTACTCTAATAATTTCAACAAGCAAGCCTCCCCCTGTCCGCCTTGCCGAAGGTCAAAGTCCTCTCTTGCCGCAGTCAAGCATTTTGTGGCATTGTGCCAATCAATCTCAAGCACAGGGTCACCCATAATCCTTTTTTTCCAATAAGTCTGCCGATACAACTCACGGCCTCTACTGCATTGGACATAATCCAGGAGCCTCCCCCACATGCACAACATCAACAGAACCCTGTACCTCTAGTGCACGTGGTAACAAATCTGCCTTTAGTCCATGCAGGAATGCAACATGCTCTAACTCCGGCTGCTGTGATGCAATCACACTTGCAACACTCGATCCGCTACCGTGGCGCCCTCCAACCGGGCGGCACAGATTCATCCGCTCAAAGCAAGTGGTTGCCGCTCAATCTGCCTGAAAATCAGGACTATCCACAAGGGAGCACGACCTCTGTCTCTGATCCCACATTGAGGCAACGAATATGGTCCCCCGCAGATAGCAAATCCACGCTATCGCCGCGCTACTCTGATACAAACGCTGATACTGCCATCGGGGTCCACCCGATCCCGAATATCTTAGAAATCCAATACCTTGGAAAAAAAGAAATCAGAAATGCCTCTGCCGGTCGATCTGTCCTTCATCATCCAGCGCCAAGCGCCAAATCCAAATCTCGCCTCTGGCGGCAGATCCCTATCCAAGGGAACTGCAACGCCACGCCCCAAACACAACGCCTACACCAACGAGGCGTCAAAACCTATAACGGAGGGACTGAATAAACTGAAAGGTGTCCTGGCGCAAACCACTCCTAGTCTCACATATCCTATGCGCCTCGTCCCCCGAAACCTGGAGCGCGCAGTTCAACAACTGCATAAACTCTCTGGCAAAGGGAGGCTCTCAATTGATCACTCCATCACCACCAACGACGACTCTGCCTCCAAAGGCTCCAAACTCAATCTTACGAGTCGGGGTGGTTCGACTGCCAAATTTGGCTCAATAGATCGATCATGTCCCACAGCTCCTCTGCTGTCAACTATCCACCCTGCCTCGGCGCCTCGACACTATACATTGGCACAGAGGGGGTTACTCAGTGCTCTGACGACTATGTCACCCAGACCAGCTGATCACTCTGCCGCTGATATGCCTCAGACAATCCTGTCATCTGGGTCCGGAGCTCTTTGACCTCAATCTAGGTATCCAGCCCAAAACCAACCGCTCGAGCTCAATCACTCTGACAAGATGCCCACGGTCAAACCCAGCGTCGGGGAGACACCACACGCCACGGTGGAACCACAAACAGCACACAAAAGCCACTCGACCCAATCCAGCGAAAGTCTAAGGCATGTCACCCGCCCCACAGCATTATGTTGTCTGCAGCCAACATAATTACTTAGGAGAATAAACGTGCCAATCATTCCTCCCGTCCCTTGGGAGAGATATAAAACTCAATCAGGACTCTCGCTAAAAGTCACGACTCTCACGAAGTCAACCAAGGGTCAAACCATAAGCCTAGGGTTTCTAAGTCCCAGCCGACCTATCCCTAAGCTCTGATACCACTCTAATCTGTCACGCCCCGGGATCGAAACTGCGACCCGGGCTCGCCAACAGATCCGCCACCTATGCCAACCTGCATAGGCGAAGCGTCCTACCTGCAAGAAAAGTACTACAGCTAAACATAATATCAGAGCCATGAGTAAAAACCTGTTGTATAACTAAAATCAATCACTGTACAACTGGAAATAATATAACAAGTCCGTCTCCCGAAATGATAATCATACAATATCCTCAGGTACAACTCTGATCTCAACCGGAAGATATCCCCAATAAATACAACAGTGTACAGTCTCTCGATACATAACATGTCCTCACTACATCAGTCTCTTAAAAGAGAAAAAGTAAAACAACTAATATGCTGTAGATCTCCTCTGAAGGGGGTACCGCTACTCTCCAACGACTGGTAGGGATCTAGCTCGCGACTCTCTCGCCTCGATCAACAACCGCAGAATCAGCAACTCCCGCTAAGACTCTACAAAACAGAGGAGAGGAAGGAAAAAGAGGGGGGAAGCCCCCAGAGGGTGTGAGAACTACACCAAAAGGGAGTTCTCAGTGGGTACTACCGCCAGTCCCGACGGTCTGCCCACCAAAGTCCTCAAGAGACCAAAAAAAACTAACCAAAAGCCGTAAAGACTGAAATAAGGAAGCTGGAGACTCTCAACAGCTAACACGCTCTATGCCTGCTATGCCCGCCGTACCTGCCTGTGCCTGCCATGCCTGTTCGTGCCTGCCTATGCCTGCCTATGCCTGCCTATGCCTGCCATGCTTGCCCTGCCTGCCTATGCCTGCCTATGCCTGCCTATGCCTGCCTATGCCTGCCATGCCTGCCTATGCCTGCCTATGCCTGCCATGCCTGCCATGCCTGCCTATGCCTGCCATGCCTGCCTATGCCTGCCTATGCTGCCATGCCTGCCTATGCCTGCCTATGCCTGCCATGCCTGCCCTGCCTGCCTATGCCTGCCATGCCTGCCATGCCTGCCTATGCCTGCCTATGCCTGCCATGCCTGCCTATGCCTAACTCATAATGACCCAGGGACCACCGTATCCCCAAACGGTTCCCAACAACACTAGTACTGGTCTAACACAGCTACCAGACTTCACTCGGTCCCCCTGACACGAGTGCAACTATAAAGCAAAAGTCTGTAATAAACCCAATCTAATGCCATCAGTAGAACTGGTACTGCCTGCTGTGCCTGCCAAATCGGGTATGCCAGCCTACGCATAACACCGATAGGGGATGGGAGTCTCAAGGACTCGAAGTCTGAATATCGCACACTCCGGAGTGGCACTCGAGGGGAGCGACCCACACGAGTAAAGTGCCTCAGTAACAAGTATCATAAATCAGCAGGACTGAATCATGACTCTGATCAAAGTGGGAAAGCCCAACCACTAAGGAAAGCCCCGGT
Organism: Tillandsia leiboldiana; assembly: GCA_029204045.2. Taxonomy (NCBI): domain Eukaryota; kingdom Viridiplantae; phylum Streptophyta; class Magnoliopsida; order Poales; family Bromeliaceae; genus Tillandsia; species Tillandsia leiboldiana. Next base: position 19,001 of record JAQNDB010001628.1, on the reverse strand, counting down.
CCTCAATCAGATGCAAAATACTCAAATAGTGGGAAACTCTGTCCACTAGAGAAATCAGATACCCAATCTAGTGTAGAAATAAATGTCCGGTCAACCGCCCAATATCCGCGGTTGCCGCAAAGCCCCACAACTAATCCAACCTGTCCCAGACACCAAGTCCCGACTACACTACCCAGAACCCCTGCTCGAACCTGAGCAACATAGACCACCTGACTAACAAAGAAGGAGAAAGAATAACATGGTTTCTCCTAAGTCAAGTTCCAAAAGTAGTGCAGCAGTAAAAGATGGCCTAACTATATATCCATGCAAGCATGCTTTGTCCTCAGAAACAATAAAAGTGGGTGAAACATATATTAGTAAAGCATGCTAAAAATATTCCTACTATGGTATACCAATCTCACCCAAGTAGGTCATTCCTTGCTTACCTCTCACTCATATTGGCTGTATAACAATATGCCTGTTCTCAATCATAGAGGGGTGATATCCTCACCTGTGCACTTTCATTCACCATAATATAAAAATCTTATACAGTTACCAAATTAAGCTTACCCACCTGAAGTGCTCAATCCAAGGCAAACCTGGGGTCGGTGAAGAGTATAGATGCTCACAGTCCAACATCTGCTAAAGCTGCTCCCTCGGTACACGTCGCGCAAGCCTCGGCCCCAAACAGCTGAAAACACCCGGAATTCACTATCTCCAATTTCAACAGGTTCAGAAACACTCGCGAACCCTCCTGGGGACAACAAAAGGTCCGAGGTTACACTTTATTCCCCAAAATATCCAAGTATATACAACATCAGAAAACAGCCCCGAAGATGTAATTATTTCACCTGCAGCGAGAACTCAGAAAAATCCAACATAAATACTGGTGCGTTCCTCGCGTCGATACCTTCGAAACGAGTACCTGCACGTCCAATTCCGAGCACCGTAGACCAAGTTACAAATTCCACAACACAGGGTGCGCAAAACCACACAACAACATAACTGTAAAACTTTGTACAGTAAAGGGGAAGAAGCACACCTTCGGACAAGCCTCATAAAAATCCAATAAAAATACGGGGACAATCCTCGCGTCGAGTAGATGAAAAGAGTCCAAAGGTTCGACTCCATCCGATGTCCGGTTGCGGAGATAAAAATCCGGCAAGGTGTCGCTGTCCAGAATTCCTCACAGAAATGGGGTCCCAAAGATATAGAAATTTAACAGCTTCTAAGCAAGATTTAGCCTTTCCCTTCAATATGAAAGATGTAGGTCTCTGAGTCCTGATGAATTCCCCGCAAAAATCAGCTTAAAATTCTACTTCTTTAGCCCTAGGGAGCAAAAACACTAAGCATTGCTCAAAACCACATCCAGAATCTCAGCTGTACACAACAATCCCAAAGATGGCTTAATTTACCTGACTTAGAGTCCAAATTGGAAGTTCCACAAAATACGAAAATTGGATCTCTGTAAGTCCTGGAAATTTACCAACAAAAATCAACTTAAAATTCCATTTATACATCCCAGGGGAGTAAAAATACTAACCTCTGCTCGAAATCCTCCACAGAAAATAAGTGTCTCAAAGATTGCTATATTTACCTGGTTTAGAGCCTCAATTAGGTCTTCACCTCAATACCAAAGTTGTAAATCATGAAGTGTGAAGAGAACCACGCAAGAATCATCCCAAAATTCCATTTCTACACTTCTGGAGACCTCCTGGAAGAAAAAGCGACGAAGTGGAATCCGAAACCAGCAAACTTCAAGCTCCACTCAAAAATGCTAAAAGATGGTATTTTCCCTTGATAATTGCTGGAGAAGAAGATAACCCCTTAGGAGAATTTTTGATACAAAAATTCCCTTTTTACAGCTCTCAAAAAGCCTTCCAATTGATCAAGAAACCTCTCCAAACCATCAGCCTTACCTCAAAAACTCCCTTTCGCAACGAATCCCTTGCACCCGATCCGGTGCAAGGCGGGTCGGACCCCAACCGTCCGACCGACCACATGTCGCGAGGGCGAGGCGCCAGCGCACCCTGCCCATGCGCGGGCGCGCGCCCGCGTGTGCGCGTGCATGCGCGGTGCACCGCGCGTGCACCGGCCGCCTGCGTCGCCTCCTGCACCGGGTGTACGCCCACCCCGTGCACCGCGCTGCACCAACCGGTCCATGGGCCGTGAGCCAGCCGCCGTGAGCCCGGTCCACCATTCCAGCAACACCAAAAACCTTATTTTAAGCCCAAAAGTCCAGAAAGAGTGTATTTCGCACCGTTTTTCGCGCTGAGTCCAAATCAACAAACCGATTTGCCAAATTCTCACTCTAAAAATTCCCAAAGGCAACCGAGAGGTAATCCTTTATCCCAAACTTCGCCCGGAGTCCAGATTTGACATCTAAATCGCGCGAAACTACCTCTAAACACTCGACGGGTCCACCAATTACCCACGCGATCTCCTAATAAGCCCAAAGTCCAACACTGTGTCCAAATTGCGCGCAAACACCACCGACACCCCCACAGCATTATGTTGTCTGCAGCCAACATAATTACTTAGGAGAATAAACGTGCCAATCATTCCTCCCGTCCCTTGGGAGAGATATAAAACTCAATCAGGACTCTCGCTAAAAGTCACGACTCTCACGAAGTCAACCAAGGGTCAAACCATAAGCCTAGGGTTTCTAAGTCCCAGCCGACCTATCCCTAAGCTCTGATACCACTCTAATCTGTCACGCCCCGGGATCGAAACTGCGACCCGGGCTCGCCAACAGATCCGCCACCTATGCCAACCTGCATAGGCGAAGCGTCCTACCTGCAAGAAAAGTACTACAGCTAAACATAATATCAGGGCCATGAGTAAAAACCTGTTGTATAACTAAAATCAATCACTGTACAACTGGAAATAATATAACAAGTCCGTCTCCCGAAATGATAATCATACAATATCCTCAGGTACAACTCTGATCTCAACCGGAAGATATCCCCCAATAAATACAACAGTGTACAGTCTCTCGATACATAACATGTCCTCACTACATCAGTCTCTCAAAAGAGAAAAAGTAAACAACTAATCTGCTGTAGATCTCCTCTGAAGGGGTACCGCTACTCTCCAACGACTGGTAGGGATCTAGCTCGCGACTCTCTCGCCTCGATCAACAACCGCAGAATCAGCAACTCCCGCTAAGACTCTGCAAACAGAGGAGAGAAGGAAAAAGAGGGGGGAAGCCCCCAGAGGGTGTGAGAACTACACCAAAAAGGGAGTTCTCAGTGGGTACTACCGCCAGTCCCGACGGTCTGCCCACCAAGTCCTCAAGAGACCAAAAAAAACTAACCAAAGCCGTAAAGACTGAAATAAGGAAGCTGGAGACTCTCAACAGCTAACAAGCCTCTATGCCTGCTATGCCCGCCGTGCCTGCCTGTGCCTGCCATGCCTGTCGTGCTTGCCTATGCTGCCTATGCCTGCCCTGCCTGCCATGCCTGCCTATGCCTGCCTATGCCTGCCAAGCCTGCCTATGCCTGCCATGCCTGCCTATGCCTGCCATGCCTGCCTATGCCTGCCTATGCCTGCCATGCCTGCCTATGCCTGCCTATGCCTGCCATGCCTGCCCTGCCTGCCTATGCCTGCCATGCCTGCCTATGCCTGCCTATGCCTGCCTAATTCATAATGACCCAGGGACCACCGTATCCCCAAACGGTTCCCAACAACACTAGTACTGGTCTAACACAGCTACCAGACTTCACTCGGTCCCCCTGACACGAGTGCAACTATAAAGCAAAAGTCTGTAATAAACCCAATCTAATGCCATCAGTAGAACTGGTACTGCCTGCTGTGCCTGCTAAATCGGGTATGCCAGCCTACGCATAACACCGATAGGGGATGGGAGTCTCAAGGACTCGAAGTCTGAATATCGCACACTCCGGAGTAGCACTCGAGGGGAGCGACCCACACGAGTAAAGTGCCTCAGTAACATGTATCATAAATCAACAGGACTGAATCATGACTCTGATCAAAGTGCGAAAGCCCAACCACTAAGGAAAGCCCCGGTCCTCAATCAGATGCAAAATACTCAAATAGTGGGAAACTCTGTCCACTAGAGAAATCAGATACCCAATCTGGTGCAGAAATAAATGTCCGGTCAACCACCCAATATCCGCGGTTGCCGCAAAGCCCCACAACTAATCCAACCTGTCCCAGACACCAAGTCCCGACTACACTACCCAGAACCCCTGCTCGAACCTGAGCAACATAGACCACCTGACTAACAAAGAAGGAGAAAGAATAACATGGTTTCTCCTAAGTCAAGTTCCAAAAGTAGTGCAGCAGTAAAAGATGGCCTAACTATATATCCATGCAAGCATGCTTTGTCCTCAGAAACAATAAAAGTGGGTGAAACATATATTAGTAAAGCATGCTAAAAATATTCCTACTATTGTATACCAATCTCACCCAAGTAGGTCATTCCTTGCTTACCTCTCACTCATATTGGCTGTATAACAATATGCCTGTTCTCAATCATAGAGGGGTGATATCCTCACCTGTGCACTTTCATTCACCATAATATAAAAATCTTATACAGTTACCAAATTAAGCTTACCTACCTGAAGTGCTCAATCCAAGGCAAACCTGGGGTCGGTGAAGAGTATAGATGCTCGCAGTCCAACATCTGCTAAAGCTGCTCCCTCGGTACACGTCGCGCAAGCCTCGGCCCCAAACAGCTGAAAACACCCGGAATTCACTATCTCCAATTTCAACAGGTTCAGAAACACTCGCGAACCCTCCTGGGGACAACAAAAGGTCCGAGGTTACACTTTATTCCCCAAAATATCCAAGTATATACAACATCAGAAAACAGCCCCGAAGATGTAATTATTTCACCAGCAGCGAGAACTCAGAAAAATCTAACATAAATACTGGTGCGTTCCTCGCGTCGATACCTTCGAAACGAGTACCTGCACGTCCAATTCCGAGCACCGTAGACCAAGTTACAAATTCCACAACACAGGGTGCGCAAAACCACACAACAACATAACTGTAAAACTTTGTACAGTAAAGGGGAAGAAGTACACCTTCGGACAAGCCTCATAAAAATCCAATAAAAATATGGGGACAATCCTCGCGTCGAGTAGATGAAAATAGTCCAAAGGTTCGACTCCATCCGATGTCCGGTTGCGGAGATAAAAATCCGGCAAGGTGTCGCTGTCCAGAATTCCTCACAGAAATGGGGTCCCAAAGATATAGAAATTTAACAGCTTTTAAGCAAGATTTAGCCTTTCCCTTCAATATGAAAGATGTAGGTCTCTGAGTCCTGATGAATTCCCCGCAAAAATCAGCTTAAAATTCTACTTCTTTCGTCCTAGGGAGCAAAAACACTAAGCATTGCTCAAAACCACATCCAGAATCTCAGCTGTACACAACAATCCCAAAGATGGCTTAATTTACCTGACTTAGAGTCCAAATTGGAAGTTCCACAAAATACGAAAATTTGATCTCTGAAAGTCCTGGAAATTTACCAACAAAAATCAACTTAAAATTCCATTTACACATCCTAGGGGAGTAAAAATACTAACCTCTGCTCGAAATCCTCCACAGAAAATAAGTGTCTCAAAGATTGCTATATTTACCTGGTTTAGAGCCTCAATTAGGTCTTCACCTCAATACCAAAGTTGTAAATCATGAAGTGGTGAAGAGAACCACGCAAGAATCATCCCAAAATTCCATTTCTACACTTCTGGAGACCTCCTGGAAGAAAAAGCGACGAAGTGGAATCCGAAACCAGCAAACTTCAAGCTCCACTCAAAAATGCTAAAAGATGGTATTTTCCCTTGATAATTGCTGGAGAAGAAGATAACCCCTTAGGAGAATTTTTGATACAAAAATTCCCTTTTTACAGCTCTCAAAAAGCCTTCCAATTGATCAAGAAACCTCTCCAAACCATCAGCCTTACCTCAAAAACTCCCTTTCGCAACGAATCCCTTGCACCCGATCCGGTGCAAGGCGGGTCGGACCCCAACCGTCCGACCGACCACATGTCGCGAGGGCGAGGCGCCAGCGCACCCTGCCCATGCGCGGGCGCGCGCCACGCGTGCGCGTGCATGCGCGGTGCACCGCGCGTGCACCGGCCGCCTGCGTCGCCTCCTGCACCGGGTGTACGCCCACCCCGTGCACCGCGCTGCACCAACCGGTCCATGGGCCGTGAGCCAGCCGCCGTGAGCCCGGCCCACCATTCCAGCAACACCAAAAACCTTATTTTAAGCCCAAAAAGTCCAGAAAGAGTGTATTTCGCACCGTTTTTCGCGCTGAGTCCAAATCAACAAACCGATTTGCCAAATTCTCACTCTAAAAATTCCCAAAGGCAACCGGAGAGGTAATCCTTTATCCCAAACTTCGCCCGGAGTCCAGATTTGACATCTAAATCGCGCGAAACTACCTCTAAACACTCGACGGGTCCACCAATTACCCACGCGATCTCCTAATAAGCCCAAAGTCCAACACTTGTGTCCAAATTGCGCGCAAACACCACCGACACACCACGCAGACCTCCAGTGATGCAACTAAATTCCAAATTGCATCACAAACCCATTTCTCGGGCCCGACAGGCGCACAAACACTCCCACCGGCCACTAAAGGCTGCCCAACCACCAGCAAACCCTACACGGGGAATTCCGGGACCTCACATTCAGCCAGCTGGTTGTATTTATTTGGTGAGCTGGGAGAGACATATGTATTTATTTGAGAGTTTTATTATAATTTTACTTTCCAGCTGTGGTCTGAGATGTATTAGTTTTAGTTCAGCTCTGTTTTTATTCTCCTTTATTATATCTTTTATATCTGAGCAGGTTACCAGCGCTTCGTGTACACGGGAAATTCCGTGTGCACGGCGGATCTGTGGACGGGCCCGGGTTCTGGTTTACACCCGGGGCGTGACACGTTTCGCGCAAAACCACCTCTAAAATTTCGACGAGTGCCTCCGACTACACTCGGGATCCGTTCAACACACTGAGTCCATTTCTTGAGTCCGAAACGCACCCAAACACCTCCAACACCCAACAAAGGCCTCCAGAAGCTGCTGATCCGACAGTAATCCTCGCGGGATTCGGGTCCTCACATGACGGCTTGCATAGCCTTCTTCTTTGACGGATTCTTGTTGGGACACTCCGTTGAGATATGGCCAATACCTCGGCATTTGAAGAACTGGATTTGTCCCTCGGTGTTCTTCTTGTCCTTTGAAGAACCCTCTTGCTTTCTTGATTTAAAGCTTGAATTTCCTTTGCCTTTCTTTGACTTAACGAAGGATGATGGTTTGCCTGAATTTCTCCTTCGAAAGCTTCGGCGAAATTTTCTTGTCAAGAACGCAATCTATTTCTCGAAATCCTCCTTTGATAAATTATCATCAACGTCTGAGGAGGATGAATCCGCGTCTTCTTCTTTTGTTGATTTCAATGCAAAACCTGAAGACTTAGAAGAAGATGAAGGCTTTCCAGAAGAATAGTTAGTAGGAAAAGTCATTTCATAAGTTTGAAGTGCACCATCTAATTCTTCTACTTTGATGTCGTCCGGGTGTTTTACTGTTTCAATGGCTGCAACCTTAGGGCGAAATCTTTCAGGAAGAGTTCTCAAAATCTTTCTTACAACTTTAGATTCTGGAATTTTCTCTCCCAAGTTAGCACATGTATTTACGATATCTTGCAATCGTGTGTAATAATCTGTGAACGATTCATTTTCTGCCATATGAATTGAATAAAATTTGCGTGTAAGCATTTGCAGTTTTTGAATCTTCACTAAACTTGCACCCTCATGTGTAACTTGTAGAGTATCCCTGTGACACCCCCGGAATTTGGATTAGTCCTCTATATAAATGATATAATAGGACTAAATCTCTAACCCGGCTATAGCATTTTGGATGGTAGCAAGATCCAAGAGGAACATGAGAGTTAAGCGTGCTAGAGCTAGAGTAGTTCTAGGATGGGTGACCCCCTGGGAAGTGGGGCGTCACAGTTGGTATCAGAGCCATTCACCAGCCGGAAATGTGAGATGAGTCTCGGCTGAGCCAGGGTTATATAGCGGGTAGAGTGTGGCTCCCCGGCTAATGATCGTTGTAGGTGGAGTGCAGCTCCCTACAAGGTCGGCTAAGGCTAGCGAGACGAGTCTCACATCGCCTGGTGCTTGTGAGTGTGCTTGAGCCTGACGTGGACGTCAGGGCTTAAAGGGGGGAAGAATGTGTGTAGAAACCAGGATTTTAAAATCCAGAATTCAGGTTTAAATAATTTCCAGAATTATTTAAATAGCAAAAATTAGTAGATAGTAGTGCAACAGTGGCCCTAAAATGTCGACTTTTGATCGGGGTCTGATCTGGAAAATCCGAGATCACCATTGCGATCGTCTCGTCGAAACATAGAAGTTTCATATTCATATGTTTTCGATCCGACGGTCGGATCTTCCAGAAATCAGAAATCAAAAAGCGGGCCCCGCGACTTAAAGTGAATAGTAACCCTCGGTTTTTAATCCCTCGCTTTCACTAATGGCCGAACCACTATCTAGAGTTTTAACCTAGAGGTATGAGTAATGGATCCTAGCTATTTTCGACGTTCTGAGCGCAATGGCACTGACGGATTTCGCGTTTGGCGACCCGGGTGCATCGAAGTGCGTGCCACGCGCTATATTGAGTCGAACTTTATGGAACGACTTTTAATCCGGGCGTCGAACGAACCAAACAAACACGCTACCTGACAGGTCTCGACGAGCCGGACGTCGTGGCGAAGTCCGCTTCGCAAAACGGCGACCGGATTGTCTCGAAATGCGTGAAAGGTGCCGAAAAAGCGGGTATTTTTGAAGAAACCTTAATATTTTATGTATCAAAATTAACAAGCTTAATTCACTAAGGTTCTGAATGCAATTGTGAGCTACAGCTGGGTCCTTAAGGCTTAGGGTTTCTTGTACAAGGGTTATTTTGCAAAATTGCAAAATCTAGCATTTATGCAAAGGTGTCTCTTGGTCTGCCCGTGGAGGTTACACGAGGTGGCTCTTGGGATTTCCTAACTCCCAAGAGTTATTCCTCATAAGCCTCGGATGCTGGGGTGGCCGAGGGAGATCACCCCATTGAGAAAAAAATCCGAGTGAGAGAGAAGGGTGAGGATTGGAGAGAAGTTGCTCCAACTAGGGTTCCTGGACTTCTGGGAGTTCTTCTGCTTCCAGGTGAGCAAACCCGAGCTTGCTGGAGGCTGCGCGTGGTCGTGGAGAGAACCGGCTTCTTCCTCATCTTCTCCAACTCCGGCGAGGTGAGTCCTATTGATCCAATGGTTTTTCAGACCCAAGACCTTTGGAAGTATCTTCCCTATAGCCTAAGGATTATTTCCAGACCACCCATGAAATGGGAAAAGCTCCGGTTGGCCGGCGGCCAAGTTGCACCGCCGGAGCTCCGCCCCGAGCTTTCTTTGCTTACGGCGATTTTTAATGAAAAGTAAAGTGATGGTCTTCTTCCTCTTGACCTGTTCTTGCTTCCCTCCAAATTTGGAGTGTTTTGATGCTGTGTGGAGGTGGTGCGGAAGTGCCCTAGTTTGGGGAAGATGACCCCTTCGGCCGAGCTTGTTGCTCCGGCGCCGGCGAGGCTTCCCACCGCCGGCCACATGTACAGGAAGCTTTATTGGGTCGAGGGGTATCCACCCATGCTTTTGCATGGCAACCATGCAGCCCGAAATGGTGGGTGCCATGGTTGACCCGAGTTTGAGGCCGTTAATGGCGGTCGGCCGTCCGGCGATCTCCGACGACAGGGACATGGCCAGAGCTTCTCAAAAGCTTGCTAGAAAGCTTGTGGTGCTGTTCTTTGCACCTTAAAGCGGACAATAGCAAAGTTGCCATTGTTGAAGAAAGCTCGAAATGGAGCTTTGCTCCACCGCCGTCGCCGCCGTGTTTTGTTGCCGGCCACTGGCACAGAAAGTTTTCTTGAGTGATTTAGAACCTAGTTGGCCAAGTCATTTGATCCCAGATGCCTTAGGTTGCTGGTCACGAATTTCAAAGCAATGGAGTCATCTTCTCCACCTTGCCCGCAGCCAACCATGGGTGCAAAGATGCCCCAGGCTTGCAGGAGTTGTAGAGGAAGTTATGTGGAAACTTTCCTTCCAAGTTTGAGGGCTTAAGGTGCAGAATTGGCTGAGAACCAACTCGGGGAAGTTGTTGTGAAGCTTTGTATATATGGTGCATGCCAAGTGTTTGAGGAAATGTCTCAAAGAACTTCGAGGCAGAATTAAGCTTCAAGTTGTATATCAAACTTACTCAGGAAGGTCCCCTGAGCTTGATGCTCACTTCAGATCAATCTTGATCTGTGTGGACAAGTGGTTGGTGCATTGTGAACTTATGTGAGAGCAAGGGCTTGGTTCGGGTTGAACCAGCAAACCTGGGCTGCATCTAGGGCAAGCCCTGTGATCCTGGCATTATCCAGAGATGGTTTGATATAGAAAGTTTTGTCTGGAAATATGTGGATTCAAAGATGAGTCATAACCAAGCCTTAATGCAATAATTGATTAAAAACAGTGTTAGGGTCTGTTTGGAAAATTGTAAAAGTGTACTCCTGGGTATTTTGGGGTCACTGAACGCGATGCTCGCGTTAAAAACAGAGTTGGAAGTCTCGGAGAAACAAAAATGCAAAAAGGGCTATGTTAGAGGAGAGTTTATGACCCGAAGTTTTTCCTCGTGGTTCCGTGCTGGCCGCAAATTGGTGAGCACGATGTTCAGCAAGATAAATGTCACCTGCTGGAAGTGACGGTTCGTTAAAATGAATTTCCAGTAAAAAGAACAAGCGAAAAACAGTGCTAAAAAGAGGTTTTTAAGTTGATTTGAAACTGTTAGATTAAAAGTTAAGTTAATTCCTGAACAATATGTTTAATTCAGGTCTGTTCGATCTACATCTGGTTTCAAGTGATCTGTTGAGTACAAATAGTCGCCTGCGATATATCAGGTGGGTTTAACTTCGGTCCGAGATCTTTTCGGCCCTCGGTGTACGGTATTGGTTGGACTCCTGTTTTTGGTAACCTAGTTTATCTTGAGCCGTCCTGCCTTTGGTTGCAATATATATTACTGTTAGTTGCTTTGACTGATTGGCCATTTCGTAGTTGCACTCCTATGCTTGATTATTATATGTGATCTACCAATGCTTGAGCCTGGCCCTTCCTTTGATTCAGTTATTTGTTACGTCATACCTGCTTTATGCCTGATTATGATCTTCTTTAGTGATCTTTACCATATCTGCTGATTAGTTGTTTCCAGTGGTTATATTATTGCTCTACACATTGCCATGCCTGTTGGTCATCTGAATGTTGAGCTACGCCTGTTATCAGTTCTATTCTGCCTTACATGATTATTCTTAGTGCCTCTGGTATTTATATCTTATCTTGGAACATTTCCATGGTTGATGAGTAAGCCTGTTGTCCTGTCGATCAAATGATACACTGCTGAGCACATAGATTTGTTTAACTGATGTTTTTACCGAGCTTCGTAGGGTCGCCGGAGTCTGTTCTGGTTTGATAGGACAAGGCAATTGCTCTGCGAGGTTGGAAACCCAAGCTTCGTAGTGTCGCCTGAGTCTGTTCTTGTTTGATAGGACGAGGGCAAGCTCTTCGGGGTGTGACTTTTTCAAAACAGTTTTCTTAAAAATATGGGTTTAAGTTTTGTATTATTGGTTGTCTGCATGATTGAGTTGAGTTTTTCGGTTGAGCTTATGCTGAGTTGAGATTTGCCTTGGTCTTGCATATGAGTTGAGATTCAGTTGATTTGATTATTGCACTCCCAGTGGGGGATTTCCCGGCTTGTTGCCGATTACCCCGGTCAGTGGACCGCCAGTTTGAGCATGTGCACATGATTCGCCCGCACCGTGTTCTTCACGTACACTAGCGGACTGATCCCCCGTATCGGTGTACTTTACCGGTAAAGTGGTTAGCTGAGGCAACCCGTGACCTAGTTTGGGGAATGTCAACCAGGTGGTGCCAAGTGGGCAGCCTTGCCTGAGGTCTTGAGAAGGCCAATATGGTAGCTTGTGATTGGGTCTTTGTGTTTTCATCTATTTGATGCATGTGTTGTTAAGTTGCTTTAACATGATTTTTTGATTCTTTGATCTGGCTTCTAGTTATCTAACTATATTGCTGATTGTCCTAATTCCTTGATGCCTTGATTATAATCTCATTGTTATATTGCTGATTGTCTAACTCCTTGATGCCTTGATTATAGTTTCATTGTTTATCTTGCTGATTGTCCTAACTCCTTGATGCGTTGATTATCCTAATACATGTTTGTCCTGTTTTAAATTCTGGTAAAATTATCTACCATGCTCGTGCCCAGATTATAAGTTTTGCTTTCTTACAGCACCAGTTATATATCTGGCTTTACCCTAACCCCTGATTATTACTATCCTCTAGTATTGTATACCAGTAGGTACGATCTGCTATTTCTCCGGCTCGTCGTGCCCACTGGGATACACTCCGGTGTGTCTCACACCCCTCGGGTGACTGTTTTTCAGGCCGAGCGGGGTGCTGGGATGTCGGGACGTGTTGGTGAGATTCCGTGTTAGATGTTGACCCTGGACAGCCGAAGTTCATGTTATTATTTGATGTTAAAGGAAAGAGTTGTAATTCAGATGTAAATAATTGTAAAGTTAATTGTAACTTTTGCATGTAGTTGTACGTAGTTAGTACTCTGATGATTGTTGCCAAGCTAGCCGTGCATATATAGAAAAGGCTCAATTCCATTGGGGATTGGGACTCTCTATATATGTGGCTGTCTGTCATTGCCCTGGTTGTTTTTTGCAACTCTGATAACAAAAAAAAAAAAAAAAAAAAAAAAAAATTTATACACTAGTTTTTGGACTCGGGGCGTGACAGAATTAGATGGTATCGGAGCATAGGAATACGATGTCTAGGTTTGGCTAGGAACGAACCCTAGGATGACTTGTGGTCACGTGAGAGCGCTGGGTTTTGGTACAGTAAGTTGGGAACTTAGAGGTTATATCATCGACAAAGAGACTGTAAAGGAAGGTATGTGATGTACCTTCAGATGTGAGTTGTGTCCCCAACTAGTGGTTGGCGACCAGATCTATGGTATTTCGCCTTTCCTTTTGGTAAGCACGTGGCGGTCCGACAACGTACTTTCGAAAGAAGTTGAGAAATAATTTACCCTGTAAATGGGGAATATTCAGATTGGGTCTAATGAGTAGCCTGAGAGTTAACGACGCTTTGTGACTGATTGTCATCTCTGCGAACCTTTTTGAGGTTTAATAGTGGATTAGTTAAGTTTAAGTTTCGGGGACGAAACTTCTTAAAGTGGAGAGTGGATGTAGAAACCAGGATTTTAAAAATCCAGAATTCAGGTTTAAATAATTTCCAGAATTATTTAAATAGCAAAAATTGTAGATAGTAGTGCAACAGTGGCCCTAAAATGTCGACTTTTGATCGGGGTCTGATCTGGAAAATCCGAGATCACCATTGCGATCGTCTCGTCGAAACATAGAAGTTTCATATTCATATGTTTCGATCCGAACGGTCGGATCTTCCAGAAATCAGAAATCAAAAAGCGGGCCCCGCGACTTAAAGTGAATAGTAACCCTCGGTTTTTAATCCCTCGCTTTCACTAATGGCCGAACCACTATCTAGAGTTTTAACCTAGAGGTATGAGTAATGGATCCTAGCTATTTTCGACGTTCTGAGCGCAATGGCACTTGACGGATTCGCGTTTGGCGACCCGGGTGCATCGAAGTGCGTGCCACGCGCTATATTGAGTCGAACTTTATGGAACGACTTTTAATCCGGGCGTCGAACGAACAAACAAACACCTACTACCTGACAGGTCCTCGACGAGCCGGAACGTCGTGGCGAAGTCCGCTTCGCAAAACGGCGACCGATTGTCTCGAAATGCGTGAAAGGTGCCGAAAAAGCGGGTATTTTTGAAGAAACCCTTAATATTTTATGTATCAAAATTAACAAGCTTAATTCACTAGGTTCTGAATGCAATTGTGAGCTACAGCTGGGTCCTTAAGGCTTAGGGTTTTCTGTACAAGGGTATTTTGCAAAATTGCAAAATCTAGCATTATGCAAAGGTGTCTCTTGGTCTGCCCGTGGAGGTTACACGAGGTGGCTCTTGGGATTTCCTAACTCCCAAGAGTTATTCCTCATAAGCCTCGGATGCTGGGGTGGCCGAGGGAGATCACCCCATTGAGAAAAAAATCCGAGTGAGAGAGAAGGGTGAGGATTGGAGAGAAGTTGCTCCAACTAGGGTTCCTGGACTTCTGGGAGTTCTTCTGCTTCCAGGTGAGCAAACCCGAGCTTGCTGGAGGCTGCGCGTGGTCGTGGAGAGAACCCGGCTTCTTCCTCATCTTCTCCAACTCCGGCGAGGTGAGTCCTATTGATCCAATGGTTTTTCAGACCCAAGACCTTTGGAAGTATCTTCCCTATAGCCTAAGGATTATTTCCAGACCACCCATGAAATGGGAAAAGCTCCGGTTGGCCGGCGGCCAAGTTGCACCGCCGGAGCTCCGCCCCGAGCTTTCTTTGCTTACGGCGATTTTAATGAAAAGTAAAGTGATGGTCTTCTTCCTCTTGACCTGTTCTTGCTTCCCTCCAAATTTGGAGTGTTTTGATGCTGTGTGGAGGTGGTGCGGAAGTGCCCTAGTTGGGGAAGATGACCCCTTCGGCCGAGCTTGTTGCTCCGGCGCCGGCGAGGCTTCCCACCGCCGGCCACATGTACAGAAGCTTTATTGGGTCGAGGGGTATCCACCCATGCTTTGCATGGCAACCATGCAGCCCGAAATGGTGGGTGCCATGGTTGACCCGAGTTTGAGGCCGTTAATGGCGGTCGGGCCGTCCGGCGATCTCCGACGACAGGGACATGGCCAGAGCTTCTCAAAAGCTTGCTAGAAAGCTTGTGGTGCTGTTCTTTGCACCTTAAAGCGGACATAGCAAAGTTGCCATTGTTGAAGAAAGCTCGAAATGGAGCTTTGCTCCACCGCCGTCGCCGCCGTGTTTTGTTGCCGGCCACTGGCACAGAAAGTTTTCTTGAGTGATTTAGAACCTAGTTGGCCAAGTCATTTGATCCCAGATGCCTTAGGTTGCTGGTCACGAATTTCAAAGCAATGGAGTCATCTTCTCCACCTTGCCCGCAGCCAACCATGGTGCAAAGATGCCCCAGCTTGCAGGAGTTGTAGAGGAAGTTATGTGGAAACTTTCCTTCCAAGTTTGAGGGCTTAAGGTGCAGAATTGGCTGAGAAACCAACTCGGGAAGTTGTTGTGAAGCTTGTATATATGGTGCATGCCAAGTATTTGAGGAAATGTCTCAAGAACTTCGAGGCAGAATTAAGCTTCAAGTTGTATATCAAACTTACTCAGGAAGGTCCCCTGAGCTTGATGCTCACTTCAGATCAATCTTGATCTGTGTGGACAAGTGGTTGGTGCATTGTGAACTTATGTGAGAGCAAGGGCTTGGTTCGGGTTGAACCAGCAAACCTGGGCTGCATCTAGGGCAGCCTGTGATCCTGGCATTATCCAGAGATGGTTTGATATAGAAAGTTTTGTCTGGACATATGTGGATTCAAAAGATGAGTCATAACCAAGCCTTAATGCAATAATTGATTAAAAACAGTGTTAGGGTCTGTTTGGAAAATTGTAAAAGTGTACTCCTGGGTATTTTGGGGTCACTGAACGCGAGTGCTCGCGTTAAAAACAGAGTTGGAAGTCTCGGAGAAACAAAAATGCAAAAGGGCTATGTTAGAGGAGAGTTTTATGACCCGAAGTTTTCCTCGGGTTCCGTGCTTGCCGCAAATTGGTGAGCACGATGTTCAGCAAGATAAATGTCACTAGCTGGAAGTGACGGTTCGTTAAAATGAATTTCCCAGTAAAAAGAACAAGCGAAAACAGTGCTAAAAAGAGGTTTTAAGTTGATTTGAAAACTGTTAGATTAAAAGTTAAGTTAATTCCTGAACAATATGTTTAATTCAGGTCTGTTCGATCTACATCTGGTTTTCAAGTGATCTGTTGATACAAATAGTCGCCTGCGATATATCAGGTGGGTTTAACTTCGGTCCGAGATCTTTTCGGCCCTCGGTGTACGGTATTGGTTGGACTCCTGTTTTTGTAACCTAGTTTATCTTGAGCCTGTCTGCCTTTGGTTGCAATATATATTACTGTTAGTTGCTTTGACTGATTGGCCATTTCGTAGTTGCACTCCTATGCTTGATTATTATATTGATCTACCAATGCTTGAGCCTGCCCTTCCTTTGATTCAGTTATTGCTACGTCATACCTGCTTTATGCCTGATTATGATCTTCTTTAGTGATCTTTACCATATCTGCTGATTAGTTGTTTCCAGTGGTTATATTATTGCTCTACACATTGCCATGCCTGTTTGGTCATCTGAATGTTGAGCTACGCCTGTTATCAGTTCTATTCTGCCTTACATGATTATTCTTAGTGCCTCTGGTATTTATATCTTATCTTGAACATTTCCATGGTTGATGAGTAAGCCTGTTTGTCCTGTCGATCAAATGATACACTGCTGAGCACATAGATTTGTTTAAACTGATGTTTTTACCGAGCTTCGTAGGGTCGCCGGAGTCTGTTCTTGTTTGATAGGACAAAGGCAATTGCTCTGCGAGGTTTGGAAACCCAAGCTTCGTAGTGTCGCTCTGAGTCGGTTCTTGTTTGATAGGACGAGGGCAATGCTCTTCGGGGTGTGGACTTTTCAAAACAGTTTTCTTAAAAATATGTGTTTAAGTTTTGTATTATTTGGTGGTCTGCATGATGAGTTGATTTTTTCGGTTGAGCTTATGCTGAGTTGAGATTTGCCTTGGTCTTGCATATGAGTTGAGATTCAGTTGATTTGATTATTGCATCCCAGTGGGGATTTCCCGGCTTGTTGCCGATTACCCGGTCAGTGGACCCGCCAGTTTGAGCATTTGCACATGATTCGCCCGCACCGTTGTTCTTCACGTACACCTAGCGGAGATCCCCCGTAGCGGTGTACTTTACCGGTAAAGTGGTTAGCTGAGGCAACCCGTGACCCTAGTTTGGGGAATGTCAAACCAGGTGGTGCCAAGTGGGCAGCCTTGCCTGAGGTCTTGAGAAGGCCAATATGGTAGCTTGTGATTGGGTCTTTGTGTTTTCATCTATTGATGCATGTGTTGTTAAGTGCTTTAACATGATTTTTGATTCTTTGATCTGGCTTCTAGTTATCTACCTATATTGCTGATTGTCTAATTCCTTGATGCCTTGATTATAATCTCATTGTTATATTGCTGATGTCCTAACTCCTGATGCCTTGATTATAGTTTCATTGTTATCTTGCTGATTGTCCTACTCCTTGATGCGTTGATTATCCTAATACATGTTTGTCCTGTTTTAAATTCTGGTAAAATTATCTACCATGCTCGTGCCCAGATTATAAGTTTTGCTTTCTTTACAGCACCAGTTATATATCTGCTTTACCCTAACCCCTGATTATTACTATCCTCTAGTATTGTATACCAGTAGGTACGATCTGCTATTTCTCGGCTCGTCGTGCCCACTGGGATACACTCCGGTGTGTCTCACACCCTCGGGTGACTGTTTTTCAGGCCGAGCGGTGCTGGGATGTCGGGACGTGTTGGTGAGATTCCGTGTAGATGTTGACCCTGGACAGCCGAAAGTTCATGTATTATTGATGTTAAAGGAAAGAGTTGTAATTCAGATGTAAATAATTGTAAAGTTAATTGTAACTTTTGCATGTAGTTGTACGTAGTTAGTACTCTGATGATTGTTGCCAAGCTAGCCGTGCATATATAGAAAAGGCTCAATTCCATTGGGGATTGGGACTCTTCTATATATGTGGCGGTCTGTCATTGCCCTGGTTGTTTTTGCAACTCTGATAAAAAAAAAAAAAAAAAAAAAAAAATTTATACACTAGTTTTTGGACTCGGGGCGTGACAATGTGACACCCCCGGAATTTGGATTAGTCCTCTATATAAATGATATATAGGACTAAATCTCTAACCCGGCTATAGCATTTTGGATGGTAGCAAGATCCAAGAGGAACATGAGAGTTAAGCGTGCTAGAGCTAGAGTAGTTCTAGGATGGGTGACCCCTGGGAAGTGGGGCGTCACAATCCCAGATTTCTTTCGCGGTCTCACATGCCGAGACGCGAGAGAACTCGGTTTGCGACAAAGCATTAAACAAAGCATTAATTCCTTTGTCGTTGTAAGAAGATGCATCAATTTCTTCCTTGGTCCATTTTGGCCTAGGTTTGAGGGTGGGAACATCGACAATAATCTCATTAGTATTTGTCCATCCAAACTCAATCGATTGCCAAACCCGTTCATCGATGGAAATCAAGAACGCTCTCATGCGTACTTTCCAATATGCATAATTTGTTCCATCGAAGAACGGTGGTCTATTGATATTTCCGCCTTCAACCATTGTTACAACCCTATTCCCGCTCCGATACCACTTGTGGGTTATGTTAATAATGGATCTGAATAGGGGAAAAACCACCTAGAGGGAGGGTGAATAGGTGTAAACAATAAACACACCTTTGCTCCGGACTGACTGAGGACTGTTCCGGACTGGAGTTACGCATGAACTCAACTCTGTTCGGGGTCCGGACTGGAATGTCCTGATCCGGATCCTGAACACTCAAATTGTCTAGTTTTTAAATTTTTATGCAATAAAAAATATTCCAATGTTTCTAAACTACAAGAATGTATTCGGATCGCCAAAATTATTTAGTTAAACGTACCTGATCTTTTGAATTCATTCTTCTTGAGATTGATGTATATGATCCACAATTCTTTATCTTCAATCTTCAAGACTTAGAACACTTCACGAAATACGCCAATACAAAATCCTTACAAGAAGGATCAGCAACACCCGCAGAAGACTCTGCAAAATAAGGAGAGGAAAGAGGAGGGGGGGGGGGGGGGGGGGGGGGGGGGGGGGGGGGGGGGGGGGGGGGGGGGGGGGGGTGGGTGGGGGGGGGGGGGGGGGGGGGGGGGGGGGGGGGGGGGGGGGGGGGGGGGGGGGGGGGGGGGGG
>JAQNDB010001627.1:0-46774 GCA_029204045.2 Tillandsia leiboldiana | reverse complement strand
GGGTGTAGACCACCGGGATTTGGATGACCACCGACCTTTCAGGATGGTGTGGTGGCCGGTGAGCTTTGCCTTGCTGGTTCCACTTGTTGTTTTCCAGAGGAGTTCGGTTGATTTGGATCCCCGCGAGGCCTCTGCTAGTTTCGGGCTTTGTACTCGTTAGGTGACTGGTAACGGGAAGCTCCGACAAAACCGCTATGGGTTGCAGAAAAATTGGGAAACACCTGGAGCAGTGTACTTTGATTTACAGCGAGGTTCGGGAGGTTCCGCTGACGCGGAGGACCCGGAGGCAAAAAGTGAGTCGGAACTGGCATTTTTGGAGCCGTATTTGATTTGAGCACCCCGACTCAACGTCGAGGCTTTTTGAGGAGAAAAAGCTGTGGACCGCGTACTTTTGATTTACAGCGAGGTTTCGGGAGGTTCCGGACTGACGCTGAGGACCCGGAGGCAAAAAGGGAGTCGGAATTGGCATTTTTGGAGCCGGTATTTGATTGAGCACCCCGACTCAACGGTTGAGCTTTTTGAAGAGAAAAGCTGTGAGAGCTGTACTTTGGATTACAGCGGAGCTCGGTAGTGTCCGGGCGGCGGCGGAGGGCCCGAGGGCAAAAAGTGAGTTGGAGTTGGGTTTTGGAATTAAATTAATTAAGTTAATTAATTATTTAAAAGCTTCAGCTTTATAAAACCCCTCCCCTCCACCTCTGTAGCAAAGGGAAAAAGAGAAAGAGAAGAAAGAAAAGGAAAGGAAAGAGAAGAGGAAGAAGAAGGAGGATTTGGAGAGGGCTCTTGAGCTTTTTCTTCCCCGAGCGAGGTCGCTGAAGCCGAGCGAGGTCGGCGAGCCTCGTGGAGGTTGTTTTATTTTTGATTGTGGTTTTTGCTTCTCTCCTCTCCTCTCTTTTTATTTGCTTTCCTTCTTTGCTGCTTGGGAGGTTGTGTGAGGTTTGGTGGGCTTGGCGATCCACGCTCGCGCGGTGGTTGGCGGCGCGAGGCTGTGGGCCATCGCTGCGCTGCCCGCGGTTGGGCGACGCGCGCAGCGTGCGCCTGCTCCAAAATCTTGCAGCAGGGCGCCGTCCGCCCTGGCTGTGCAGCAGGCCGCGCGGTCATTCGGCCGCTGCCGTGGTGCACTGCAGGCCGCCGCCTGGGCGCGCGTGCACTGCTGCGGCCGCGCGGGTGCCCTCGGGGCCGCGCGGCACTGCAGGCCGCAGCGCATGCGCAGCGGCCACTGCAGGCGGCCGCGCGCGGGTGCCCTAGGGGCCGCGCGGCACTGCAGGCCGCGCGCTGGGCGCGCGGCACTGCAGGCCCCGCGCGGCGGGCCCTTGGGCCCCCGCGCGTGTGCAGGCCGCGCGCTGGGCGCGCGGCCTGCAGGCGCCGCGCGGGTGCCCTCGGGGCCGCGCGCAGCTCTGAGGCCGCGCGCTGGGCGCGCGGCACTGCAGCGGGCCCGCGGGTGCCCTAGGGGCCGCGCGGCACTGCAGGCCGCGCCTGTCGCGCGGCACTGCAGGCCCCACGCGGCGGCCCTTGTGCCCCGCGCGGTGTGCAGGCCGCGCGCATGGCGCGCGGCGCTGCAGGCCCCGCGCGGGCGGCCTTGTGGCCCCGCGCGGTGTGCAGGCCGCGCGCGGGCTCGCGGTGCGCTGCAGGCCCCGCGCGGGCGGCCCTTGGCCCCGCCGGTGTGCAGGCGCGGCGCGCTGGGCTGGTGCGCGTCGCTGCAGTCCCCGCGCGGGGGCCCCGTTGGCCCCGCGCGGTGTGCGTTCAGGCGCGCGCCTTGGGCGCGGCACTGCAGGCCCCGCGCGCGTCCCATCGGCCCCGCGCGGTGTGCAGGCCCGCGCGCTGGGGCTCGCGGCGCTGCAGGCCCCGCGCGGGCGGCCCTTGGGCCCCGCGCGGTGTGCAGGCCGCGCGCTGGGCGCGCGGCGCTGCAGGCCCCGCGCGGGCGGCCCGTGGGCCCCGCGCGGTGTGCGGCCGCGTGCTGGGCGCGCGGTGCTGCAGGCCCCGCGCGGGCGGCCCGTCGGGCCCCGCGCGGTGTGCAGGCCGCGCGCTGGGCGCGCGTGCGCTGCAGGCCCCTCCGCGGGCCCCGCGTCCCGTCGGCCCCGCGCGGTGTGCAGGCCGCGCGCTGGTGCTCGCGGCGCTGCAGGCCCGCGCGGCCGGCCCCTTGGGCCCGCGCGGTGTGCAGGCCGCGCGCTGGCGCGCGGCGCTGCGGGCCCCGCGCGGGCGGCCTCCTAGGCCCCGCGCGTGTGCAGGCCGCGCAGGGCGCGCGGCGCTGCGACCCTCGCGCGGGCGGCCTTGTGCCCGCGCGGACCTGCTGTGCGTCGCGCGGGCGGCCTGTGCCCGCGCGGAGCTTGCTGGGCGCCGCGCGGGGCGCTGGCCTGTGCCGCGCGACTGCTGGCGTCGCGCGGGTCGGCTTTGGCCGCGCGACTTGCGGGGCGCCCGCGCGGGCGGCCTGTGCCGCGCGGACTTGCTGGCGTCGCGCGGGCGGCCTTGTGCCGCGCGGACTTGCTGGGCGCCGCGCGAATGGCTGGGTTTTTTGGAGCCGTGCAGCTGCGCCGCCTTTGCCGCGCGGGCTGTGACTTGGCGACGCGCCGCGGCGTGTGTGCGCGATGGGTTTTCCGCGCAACGCGCGGCGTTTCTCGTCGCCGGTTTGGTTTCTTTTGCCCTTTGTGAGCGCGGTTTTAGCCGCATGTTTTCTGATCCCGGTCCCTCTTCTTATCTCGCAGTTGTGGCACAGTGTTAGCTTCTCACGTGGCCGGTGGCGCGTGTTTTGCCGCGTGGAGCTGCGGGATCGCATCGGGACCTCCGTTTGGCGCACGGTTTCGCGGATTGATCGCAGGTGGGTTGGTTTTCCCAATGGACTACGGAATGCCCTTTATGCTTCCGAATGCAAAGGTATCATATCCTTACTATCAGGTATTTGCGGAACAGTCGTGCAAGTCGAGGGTTGTCGTTTCCGACTTGGACACGAGTGTTAGTCGCATCGTTAGAGTATACGAGTTGTACTGCCAGAGTTACCAGATGGGTGTAAATCACTGGCTGAGTTACCAGATGAGCAGATACCACTGGCGGAGTTACCAGATGGGTATAAATCACTGGCTGAGTTACCAGATGAGTAGATACCACTGGCGGATGTTTACCAGATGGGTATAAATCACTGGCTGAGTTACCAGATGAGTAAATACCACTGGCAGAGTTACCAGAGGGGTATAAATCACTGGCTGAGTTACCAGATGAGCAGATACCACTGGCGGAGTTACCAGATGGGTATAAATCACTGGCTGAGTTACCAGATGAGTAGATACCACTGGCAGAGTTACCAGATGGGTATAAATCACTGGCTGAGTTACCAGATGTGTAGATATCACTGGCTGAGTTACCAGATAGATAGTTATGCCCTGGCCGAGTTACCAGGTGGTTACTAGAAGGGATTGAGGTGGCCTTCTAGTGTCTTGTAGAGTTCTAGCAGTCCCAGTGCGGGGGCGGAAACTATGGGCGCCTAAGCCTACAGCATGTTCTTGTTTGATAAGGGCTGTAGGGGGCGCAGACGTTCGTAAGTTTCCAGGCCTCCCGTGAGAGAGACGAGAACTTACTTTCCGCATTGCATTGAGACATGTAGCGATAGATTCATTTCCAGTTATCTATCTATCTATCTATCTATCTATCTTTTTGTGTTTTTGTCTCCAGCAGACTGAGTGGGTGTACCGTGGGTTTAGCTTTGGTGCCCACTGAGATCTGACTGTTCCAGTAGATCTCACACCCGCTGTGATGACAGGTGTTCCTGAGGCGACCGTTCCAGGTTTGGCTCGTTCGGAGCTTTCTGACCGAGGTAAGGGCGTAGCTGGCTAGCTCCTACCCGAGTCGGTGGTGTCGGTGTTAGTGTCACTTGTACTTTTTAGTTTCCACTTTTGTACCTTTTAGTGCTTTTGTACTTATGTTGTGGGTGCTTGTGGACTGTTGTACTTGGACTTTTCACCGCTTAGTGTTTCGGCTTCCTTTCAGCTCTGATACTTGTTAGCTATAGATCTCTTTGCAGGTTAGACGCTTCGTCTGTACGGCAGTTTCCGTACAGACGGCGGATCTGTTGGCGAGCCCGGGTCGCAGTTCGACCCCGGGGCGTGACAGATTAGGTGGTATCAGAGCCTAGGAATATAGGTCGTTGGGGACTTAGAGACCCTAGGCTTTTGGTTGACAGTGGGAAGACTGTCGTGTGAGACGTGACCTTAGCGAGAGTCTTGTCTGAGGGTGTACCTCCCCCTGAGGATTGGGGTGAGTGCCTCGCATGTTTTTCCCTAAAGGTGATTGTGTTGGCTGCTGACAGCATAATGCTTAGAAGGGTTAACATGTTTAGACTTTCGTTGTTTGGGTCGAGAGAGTCTTGGTCCTAATGTTTGTTTGTTGCAGTGGTTTTTGGATGCTTCCGAGACGCCGTGCAGCGGCGAGGGCGTGTTTGACCCGGGATGAGGGGCTCGTGTAGCGGAAAGCTAAATGGATGGAGCCGAGAGAGGCTTGAGAGATCCAGGCCCAGGCAGTCCTGGTATTTGAGGAGATACGGCGCCAGGAAGAGAGAGCATGGAGCGTATGATGCACATGCTTGGACCGAGAGCATCCCCCGGAGTATCGTCAGTAGTACCTCCGGCCGCGACTTTGTCGATTTCTGTTCCTGATCGCACCATTGATGGTGCGGAAGCAGCGAGAGGTTACTGATAGGTTGTGTACCGCATCCAGTTCCATCCCTTGTAGATTTCGGGACCGAGTTGGAGCCGTGAGAGGCCGAGAACTGGAACGCTGTTATGGAAGATTTGTTCGAGGATTTGTTCATCCAGGATAAGCATCAGGGCGCTTGGTTATGTACTTTTCTTTGGGACGCCAAGAGAGCTGGTGGCGTCGGATTCGTCTTGTTGGACCATCGGGAGCGCAGTTGATGTTCTGGGGTGAGTTTCTGTGACGGTTGAGCGTTGTATCCCTGGTCGCCCAGGTGAGGCTTAGAGGTTGGTTGTGTTCGAGTGGGAACCGCCTCAAGATGACTATCTCTTTGTGCATTTTCGGCGATTGCCGACCTTGGATGCAGTGAGCGTGCATGCTCGATGGATTGACTGTGGATCAGTGACCCCGTCCGAGGGAGACGGTGAGCGGGGGATCAGCTTCGGAGTGAGAGCTCCGGCATCGCCGATTTTGCGATAGTCGCGTGATTCGAGGTTGCCGTGATTCCACCCTCTGGATCAGGGGTCTCAGAGGAGACAGAGACCAGGAGGTTCTCGACAGTGCTCGCTTCAGCAGCAGTGCCAGGATGTGAGTTCCCCTTTTGCATGGGCCGCTTTCATCGCCAGGGTTGTGGGTCGAGTCTCACCTGGTGTGGTCGTCGGAGTTGGAGCATGCTTTATGCCAACGCCGTGTGTGCGTTTCGGTAAAGCGGGGGTACCTTCGTGTGGGCCAGTGTCAGGACTGATGGTTTGCACGTTTGGATCAATTTTCCTGATCACGTGAAGCACGTGTATGAGTGCTGCCTGTCCTGCCAGTGCAACTAGGACCTTGGATTGATCATCGAGATGTTAGTCCTACATCAGTGCTGAGGTGTTGATACGAGGTTGGATAGGAATCGGTCGTCCCAATTTATGCTATCATGGATTGTCGAGAGAGAAGACATTGACCCTCCGTCGACCTGGTCAGGAGGAGGGTATTTTTATAGCATATGATGAGATACATGATGCCCTGGCTGAGTTACCAGGAGGTTACCTGCCCCTGGCTGAGTTACCAGGAGGTTACTTGCCCCTGGCCGAGTTACCAGGTGGTTGATGCCCCTGGCCGAGTTACCAGGTAGTTACTTGATTGGGACTGAGATCGAGACAGTGTTTGACGTGGTTTGGTAACCGCGCCAACTTCGACAGCACCTCGTGGAGTATCAACCGTGAGACGGAGAGAGCTGTGAGCGCAGCTGCGAGATTTGTCGGATCGAGAGGTCTCTGAGACCTAGTACCTCGTCGTGGGAATACGACAGTGAGGATCCAGGCGGTTGTTACACCGTGGCGATGTCACGTTGTGGGTACACAACCGTGTGAGTTCTTGTAAGGTTCGAACTTGATTAGTCTCACCTTGTGCTTGGGCAGATGCCTTCGAGTGATTGATATCTTTATGGAACCTTACAGCCGAGGGTTGTGCCTGGATACTGATCCGGAATCAGTAGGGCAGTTTGAGCGGTTTGCGTGGTCAAGTAGATTGACTAATGCCCTACTGATTTGAGAGCTGTGTTTTTTCTTCCCTGTTCTGGACGGGTTGGTGGTGTTACCGTCGTGGGTTTTTGCTTACCCCCCGAAGCGACTTGGAGCTTGAGAGGCTCTTGAGGTTAGTGATACAACTTCTAAGGAGGAAGAAGTTGGTTGCCAAGCTTTGAGAGTTGCACTTCGACATCGAGGATTTTGTGTTTGGGCCTTGTGATTTAGCCGCTTGAGTGACAGAGGACCCAACGAAGAGAAATACTGTTTGGGTTGGGCCTAGACCTATGTTAATGTCAGAGATCAGAAGCTCTTGGACTAAGCAAGGCCAGTGTAACTTGCGAGAGGCAAAGCTGAGGAGGATACCAGCTTTGATCCGGATATTGCCGTGGTAGAGAGGTCATGGAATTGTTCAGAACCCTCGAACCTAAAGTGCTTGGACACTCAGGAGGTCCGGTTGAGGTAACGCCGGTGTTAGATTTTGCAAGGGTGTATGATTGCTTTATCCCGGCGAGGACATTTTGTTCAGTATGCCCTGTTTAGGCGAGCTGTGTAACCCTGGGAATTGAGTGCCAGAATTGAGAGAAGGTTCTTGAGGTTGAAGTTTTTCCCCTGTCAAGGGAGGTGATCCATGTTGTGGAACTGGAGCTTTGGTGGCTATGAGGCATCTGAGGAGTTTTGCCTTAGGGAGGCTTGAACTTCGGTTTTTGAGGTCTCGAATCAAGGGAGACTACCAGCCTGAGAGTTATATATAGAAACGAGTTATGCGAGTTGTGGATCCTCGAGCTGTGATCAGGCTGGATGAGGCCTATTGGAACCCCGCAAGTTTTGTTTTGCTTTCCCTTCCTTGGTGTTGGACGAGGACTGCGTTATCCTCATCGACCGATGCGATTCTTGTGGGTGAAACCAAAGAATTTTGCAGTCGAATCATACCTTTGGGGAAGGTTCAGTGTTGTCAGCATGAGGAATGTGGGTGACCACTTGAGAGCCTTGGGCAATCTGAGGATCTTCTATCCCTTTTGTTTTTGTTTTACCCTCCTATGTATGGATTTTGTTGGATTTCGAGGACGAAACCCTTTTAAGGGGGGGAGAGTGTAGAACACCGGGATTTGGATGACGCACCGACCTTGCAGGATGGTGTGGTGCGGAGGAATTTGCCTTGGATGTGTTCCACTTGTGTTTCCAGAGGAGTTCGGGTTGATTTGGATCCCCGCGGAGGCCTCTGCTAGTTTCGGGCTTTGTACGCGTTAGGTGACTGGTACGGGAAGCTCCGACACCGCTATGGGTTGCAGAAAAATTGGGAAACACCTGGAGCAGGTGTACTTTTGATTTACAGCGAGGTTCGGGAGGTTCCGGACTGACGCGGAGGACCCGGAGGCAAAAAGTGAGTCGGAACTGGCATTTTTGGAGCCGGTATTTGATTTGAGCACCCCGACTCAACGGTCGAGCTTTTTGAGGAGAAAAAGCTGTGGACACGCGTACTTTTGATTTACAGCGAGGTTCGGGAGGTTCCGGACTGACGCGGAGGACCCGGAGGCAAAAAGTGAGTCGGAACTGGCATTTTTGGAGCCGGTATTTGATTTGAGCACCCAGACTCAACGGTTGAGCTTTTTGAAGAGAAAAAGCTGTGAGCGCGTGTACTTTGGAATTACAGCGGAGCTCGGGAGGTTCCGGGCGGCGGCGGAGGGCCCGAGGGCAAAAAGTGAGTTGGAGTTGGGTTTTCGGAATTAAATTAATTAAGTTAATTAATTTATTTAAAGCTTCAGCTTTATAAAACCCCTCCCCTCCACCTCTGTAGCAAAGGAAAAAGAGAAAGAGAAAGAAAGAAAAGGAAAGGAAAAGAGAAGAGGGAAGAAGAAGGAGGATTTGGAGAGGGCTCTTGAGCTTTTCTTCCCCGAGCGAGGGCGTGAAGCCGAGCGAGGTCGGCGAGCCTCGTGGAGGTTGGTTTTATTTTTTTGATTGTGGTTTTTGCTTCTCTCCTCTCCTCTCTTTTATTTGCTTTCCTTCTTTGCTGCTTGGGAGGGTTGTGTGAGGGTTGGTGGGGCTTGGCGAGCCACGCGCGCGCGGTGGTTGGCGGCGCGAGGCTGTGGGGCCATCGCTGCGCGGCCGCGTTGGGCGACGCGCGCAGCTTGCGCCCTGCTGCCAAAATCTGGGCAGCAGGGCGCCGGTCCGCCCTGGCTGTGCAGCAGGCCGCGCGGCATGCGGCCTGCTGCCGTGGTGCACTGCAGGCCGCGCGCTGGGCGCGCGGCACTGCAGGCGGGCCGCGCGGGTGCCCTCGGGGCCGCGCGCTGGGCGCGCGGCACTGCAGGCGGGCCGCGCGGGTGCCCTCGGGGCCGCGCGGCACTGCAGGCCGCGCGCTGGGGCGCGCGGCACTGCAGGCGGGCCGCGCGGGTGCCCTAGGGGCCGCGCGGCACTGTAGGCCGCGCGCTGGGCGCGCGGCACTGCAGGCCCCGCGCGGGCGGCCCTTGGGCCCCGCGCGGTGTGCAGGCCGCGCGCTGGGCGCGCGGCACTGCAGGCGGGCCGCGCGGGTGCCCTCGGGGCCGCGCGGCACTGCAGGCCGCGCGCTGGGCGCGCGGCACTGCAGGCGGGCCGCGCGGGTGCCCTAGGGGCCGCGCGGCACTGCAGGCCGCGCGCTGGTCGCGCGGCACTGCAGGCCCCACGCGGGCGGCCCTTGGGCCCCGCGCGGTGTGCAAGGCCGCGCGCTGGGCCGCGCGGCGTTGCAGGCCCCGCGCGGGCGGCCCTTGGGCCCCGCGCGGTGTGCAGGCCGCGCGCTAGGCGCACGGCGCTGCAGGCCCCGCGCGTGCGGCCCTTGGGCCCCGCGCGGTGTGCAGGCCGCGCGCTGGGCGCGCGGCGCTGCAGGCCCCCGCGCGGGCGGCCCGTGGGGCCCCGCGCGGTGTGCAGGCCGCGCGCTGGGCGCGCGGCACTGCAGGCCCCGCGCGGGCGGCCCGTCGGGCCCCGCCGGTGTGCAGGCCGCGCGGCGCTGCAGGCCCCGCGCGGGCGGCCCTTGGGCCCCGCGCGGTGTGCAGGCCGCGCGCTGGGCGCGCGGCGCTGCAGGCCCCGCGCGGGCGGCCCTTGGGCCCCGCGCGGTGTGCAGGCCGCGCGCTGGGCGCGCGGCGCTGCAGGCCCCGCGCGGGCGGCCCGTGGGGCCCCGCGCGGTGTGCAGGCCGCGCGCTGGGCGCGCGGAGCTGCAGGCCCCGCGCGGGCGGCCCGTTGGGCCCCGCGCGGTGTGCAGGCCGCGCGCTGGGCGCGCGGCGCTGCAGGCCCGCGCCGGCCGGCCCCTTGGGCCCGCGCGGTGTGCAGGCCGCGCGCTGGGCCGCGCGGCGCTGCGGGCCCCGCGCGGGCGGCCTCCTGGGCCCCGCGCGGTGTTCAGGCCGCGCGCTGGGCGCGCGGCGCTGCGACCCTCGCGCGGGCGGCCTTGTGCCGCGCGGACCTGCTGGGCGTCGCGCGGGCGGCCTTGTGCCGCGCGGACTTGCTGGGCGCCGCGCGGGCGGCCTTGTGCCGCGCGGACCTGCTGGGCGTCGCGCGGGCGGCCTTGTGCCGCGCGGACTTGCTGGGCGCCGCGCGGGCGGCCTTGTGCCGCGCGGACTTGCGGGGCGCCGCGCGGGCGGCCTTGTGCCGCGCGGACTTGCTGGGCGTCGCGCGGGCGGCTTTGTGCCGCGCGGACTTGCGGGGCGCCGCGCGGGCGGCCTTGTGCCGCGCGGACTTGCTGGGCGTCGCGCGGGCGGCCTTGTGCCGCGCGGACTTGCTGGGCGCCGCGCGAATGGCTGGGTTTTTTTGGAGCCGTGCAGCTGCGCCGCCTTTGCCGCGCGGGCTGTGACTTGGCGACGCGCCGCGGCGTGTGTGCGCGATGGGTTTTCCGCGCAACGCGCGGCGTTTCTCGTCGCCGGTTTGGTTTCTTTTGCCCTTTATGAGCGCGGTTTTAGCCGCATGTTTTCTGATCCCGGTCCCTCTTCTTATCTCGCAGTTGTGGCACAGTGTTAGCTTCTCACGTGGCCGGTGGCGCGTGTTTTGCCGCGTGGAGCTGCGGGATCGCATCGGGACCTCCGTTTGGCGCACGGTTTCGCGGATTGATCGCAGGTGGGTTGGTTTCTCCCAATGGACTACGGAATGCCCTTTATGCTTCCGAATGCAAAGGTATCGTATCCTTACTATCAGGTATTTGCGGAACAGTCGTGCAAGTCGAGGGTTGTCGTTTCCGACTTGGACACGAGTGTTAGTCGCATCGTTAGAGTATACGAGTTGTACTGCCAGAGTTACTAGATGGGTGTAAATCACTGGCTGAGTTACCAGATGAGCAGATACCACTGGCGGAGTTACCAGATGGGTATAAATCACTGGCTGAGTTACCAGATGAGTAGATACCACTGGCGGAGTTACCAGATGGGTATAAATCACTGGCTGAGTTACCAGATGAGTAAATACCACTGGCAGAGTTACCAGAGGGGTATAAATCACTGGCTGAGTTACCAGATGAGCAGATACCACTGGCGGAGTTACCAGATGGGTATAAATCACTGGCTGAGTTACCAGATGAGTAGATACCACTGGCAGAGTTACCAGATGGGTATAAATCACTGGCTGAGTTACCAGATGTGTAGATATCACTGGCTGAGTTACCAGATAGATAGTTATGCCCTGGCCGAGTTACCAGGTGGTTACTAGAAGGGATTGAGGTGGCCTTCTAGTGTCTTGTAGAGTTCTAGCAGTCCCAGTGCGGGGGCGGAAACTATGGGCGCCTAAGCCTACAGCATGTTCTTGTTTGATAAGGGCTGTAGGGGGCGCAGACGTTCGTAAGTTTCCAGGCCTCCCGTGAGAGAGACTGAGAACTTACTTTCCGCATTGCATTGAGACATGTAGCGATAGATTCATTTCCAGTTATCTATCTATCTATCTATCTATCTATCTTTTTGTGTTTTTGTCTCCAGCAGACTGAGTGGGTGTACCGTGGGTTTAGCTTTGGTGCCCACTGAGATCTGACTGTTCCAGTAGATCTCACACCCGCTGTGATGACAGGTGTTCCTGAGGCGACCGTTCCAGGTTTGGCTCGTTCGGAGCTTTCTGACCGAGGTAAGGGCGTAGCTGGCTAGCTCCTACCCGAGTCGGTGGTGTCGGTGTTAGTGTCACTTGTACTTTTTAGTTTCCACTTTTGTACCTTTTAGTGCTTTTGTACTTATGTTGTGGGTGCTTGTGGACTGTTGTACTTGGACTTTTCACCGCTTAGTGTTTCGGCTTCCTTTCAGCTCTGATACTTGTTAGCTATAGATCTCTTTTGCAGGTTAGACGCTTCGTCTGTACGGCAGTTTCCGTACAGACGGCGGATCTGTTGGCGAGCCCGGGTCGCAGTTCGACCCCGGGGCGTGACATGGGGACACTGGAGCGAACGTGCAGGTGGTTGTTATAGAACAAGGGCACTGAGCGTGACCAATTATGAATAGTTACTTGGATGTCTACTCTTTCGTCAGTAACTGATTCGATGTTGCAGTGGTACAACTGATCCTTAGACCTGCGACACCACGGCCTTTCAATATGAGGCTACTGTAGTTTGACTATGCAAACTCTGATCCTAGTCACGGGTCTTAGTAGTATATGTTGGCTGCAGTCGGTTCATATTAGGAATGGGTGTTTGTTTACAGGGGATCTATCGCTCTCGGTAGAGAGATAATTAGTCCTATGCTACTTGTAAGGCAAAGCTCAGAAATCCTCGGCCGGGGTAATATGGTTCATGGAAAGGTGTTTCCAAGAGTAACCATATGAGCTTCTGTCCTATCAAATTTGTCATATAACGGGTGATGGGGTTTGACGAGTATTCCATGACCTCCACTCAGTTGGGACTATGCGATAGAAGGATTGTATTGTACGGTGACTGCACCTTGAGGTTCAGTCCAATATTCACTTCTGACTGGATTGCCACTATATGCTGCTAGGCGTCACTGGTGGATTGTGGGAACCAATAAGAATAATTATAGGCGAATAATTATTATACGATGGAAGAATCAAAAGTGTTTGATCCATCAAAAGGAGTTTCGATGATGATGTCGATGGGGATCGCATCATATCTCACTACCAGATAGAATTGAACCTATTAGGTCACACACATAAGGAATCGCACATGATCGATATCAAGGAGATGATAAAGAAGTTTATAGAATGGATTAATTATAATCATAATACTAAAGTTTACTAATTTATTAGTAAAAGGACTAATTTGCAATTATTGTAAATTAGAGGTATTTAAGTGCAAAAGTTGCATGGTGTATTTGCTAATCGTTAGTAAATATTTGGAGGACTTATGTGTAAATGTTACACACGAAGGATAATGGATTATCCAATCGGATTAGGATTCGATTAAGGATTAACCAATCGGATTAGGATTCGATTAAGGATAATGGATAATCCAATCGGATTAGGATTCGATTAGGATTAGGGTTAGGGTTTTCTCATTATAAAATATATGTCATATGTGACATATTGAGATATAAGAAAAAGGAAAAAGAAAACCCTAGCCGCCTATCCTCTTCCTCAAGTCCTCCACAATTAATCGTTCTCGATCTTCGGAAGATTGCTAGCACAATTAGAAGATTGATTCATCCTCCTTACATCGACGCGAGAGTTAATTCGTGATTAGATCGCGAATCAAGGCGATCGATTATTTCGATCAAGGGCGTGATTCCGTGTGGACACAAGTAAAGGCCGGGTGCGTGCGCGGCTATCAAGGACGAACAATTTTTACCAACGATCGTCGGCTTCGCGGTGATCTCGACCCGCGCAAGGTAAAAATTAAATCCTAATTGATAAGATCAATTAGATTACCTTTTTACGATCTAAAACAATACATGAGGTGATCTTGGTTTAAGAAAATTTTAATTACGTTTTTTCTTCCGCTGCGCATTTCTGATCACTTTCTTACAGTTGTTGCCCGGGTGTCGCGAGGGCACTTTTGTGGATCGTTTTGACATGTTTTTCCCCTTTTTGCTCTCTCAGGACTTCGTCAAGACGTGTGGTTTTCGGCGAGATGCCGTGCGGAGCCCGGATCGAGGGCGCGACTCGTGGATTTCACTAGAGTATGGATTGTGGATGGTTGGTAAATTGTATTATGAGAGCATATTTTTTGGAGAGTGTTGTGGACTTAAGTGAACTGTGTAAGTGAATGTTATGGAATTAAGGGGATTGTGTTTATGTGATCTTGATTTATTGTGTGCATGGGAGTATGTTGGGGGGTAAGTGGATTTATGTTAGTGTGTGGTGTGTGTTGTGGTAGCCTGTATGGTATAGGTGGAAGTTTGGGATTTATGAGTGTGATACTGATGTTGAGGGTGCTGGACTTGGGTTTAAGGTGATTTGTGTTAAGTGTGCATTCTTTTATTAGTGTGCTGATATTATGGTGAACTTGAGGATATATGTGCAATTGGAGTCTTTAAGTGCACTGTGGATAATGTATGTGTCCATGAAAGCTTGTAAAGGAATCATATGGGTATTTTGTTGGCTGTGGGTGAATGTTGATGTGTATGTGGACCTGCAAGGTGCAAGTGGAAATTATGGAATTTGTGGTTAAGTGAACATAAACGGTTTATGTACCTTGGAGCTGTAGGAGGTTGTATGTTTTTAGGGTGAGTTGTGGATGTTGTGGTTGGGCTTGAAGCTGCTGTGGGCTTTTGGTGTGTGTGTCTTGTGGGTTCGTGGCTTGTGGAGCGCGACAGTGTGCGAGCGCGCGACGCGTTTTTCGAAGTTTCGTCAATTTGAGGATCCGGCGCTTCACCGACTTCAGCGATTGCCTACGGAAAGTGTTCCAGGTGGGTTGGAATTTCTCCAAAATTTCTGGAATGCCCTTTAATGCTATTGAACGCAAGTTGATCATGTTTATCTTGCTATTTTTCACTGTTTTTAATCTGATAGTTGCCTGGAATTTTCTGTATAATTTATTGGAACCCCGGATTATTTTTAGTAGACTCCTAATATTATATGACACTACGTTTCATACTTTGTTTGCATCATAATTGCACCTGAACCGTTTTAAAAATCGAGAAACCCATTTTAAGGAAAATCAAGGTTTTCAAAGATGGTTTTTAAATTATGAGTTGCCAAAGGTATGGCTTAGGTTCAGGGTACTTGTATACTCGTGCCGGGGGGCCGAGTGGATTTTTAGAGCATGTGTGTTGAGCTCTAGTGTCATGTGAGATGAGCTTCCTTGTGGGGATTAGGTGATTGCTCTAGATTGTATTTTTTCCGATTTAGTCGTTGAGGTGGACCTCCGACTTAGCTTGAGAGTTTGGGGTTCTGGCAGATCGAGTCGTGGAGGTTTCCCGACTTAGCCATGAGTTATGCATTATCAGATTGAGTCGTTGAGGGTTCTCCGACAGATCATGTGAGGATTTTGGGCTTTCCTTGTTGAGTCGAGGAGTTTTTTCGACCGAGTTGTACTTCTGAGCATTGAGTTGCCGATCTGTTTGATCGTGGACCATAGCCAGCATGTGCCGTTTATTGAGACAGTTGAGACTGATGTGATACTTGAGCTCGTTGGGGTCGCTCCCCTCGGGTCACGCTCCGGATGCGTAGTTGTGTTGACACCCCTGGCCGAGTTACCAGGTGGTTACTTGCCCCTGGCCGAGTTACCAGGTGGTTGATGCCCCTGGCCGAGTTACCAGGTGGTTACTTGATTGAGACTGAGATAGTCGGATAGGACGCCCCACGTAAATCCCGTCCTCATGGGGATGTGTGGTAGTGGGCAGGTGCGTTCTTAGTCGACAGGCGCAGGCTTGACTGGACCCTATGTGGCAGTCTTTGGGATTGGGTGTTATGAGCGGGTGGTCACACATTATGTTCTTAGATGGTTTTTCCTTTGAGCATTGATACTGAGGCATTTTAGCAGTAGCGAGAGTATGCATAGCATGTTTATGATAGAGCTTCCTTTTGAGGTTTATGTTTGAGACACATTAGCTTTAGTTTTCTTTCAGCTTACCATTATTTATCTATCTATCTATCTATCTGCATACCTATCTGTTTTGCCTCCAGTGGACTTAGTGGGCATACCGTGGATATTGGGACGGTACCCATTGAGATCTGCCTTCTGCAGCAGATCTCACACCCGCTGCGGTGACAGGTTGAGGCAGCTGTTCCGGCTTGGTTCGCGCGGAGACAGCAGATTGAGGTGAGGACGCAGCCGATTAGTTCCTTACCAGAATTGAGAGTCTGAGGTAGATGTACCCGGAGTATTTTATGTTTCCACTTTTGTACTGGACATTCTGTGAGACTTGTGAGGATAGTATTTGTTTTATTCCTGTGAGACTTTGTACCTTGAGGTTTTATGTACTAGTGGAGATTTTACTTTTCCAGATGTTCAGTTTTATTCTATAGCTTTTGGTTTTAGTTTCAGCTCTGATACATGTTTTTAGCCATAGATCTGACATGCAGGGTAGACGCTTCGTCTGTGCGGCAGTTTCCGTACAGATGGCGGATCTGTTGGCGAGCCCGGGTCGCAGTTTCGACCCCGGGGCGTGACACGTCGTGCCCACTGGGATATACTGTCGATGTATCTCACACCCCCTGGGTGACCATTTTTCAGGTCGATCGGGTGTTGGGATGTCGGGACGTGTTGGTGAGATGCCGCGATAGATTGGACCCTGGACAGCCGTTTACCATATTATCAGTTGTTAAATTGTAAATTAATTGTATAAGTTGTTGTAATATCTTTTTGTAGTACGTAGTTATAAGACTACTCTGGTATTGTTGTAAAGTCTTAGCCGTGCATATATAGAAAAGGCTCAATTCCAAGGGGTATTGGGAATTTTCTATATATGTGGCGATCTGTCGCGCTCCGGTTGGTTTTTAAACTCTGATTTTTTTTTAAAAAAAAAATTTAGACGTTGTTTTTCGAACTCAGGGCGTGACAGATTAAATGGTATCAGAGCAGTAGGAATACGATGCCTAGGTTTGGCTAGGAACGAACCCTAGGATGACTTGTTTTCATGAGAGAGCGCAGGGTATTGGCATAGTGGTTTGGAGCTCAGGTGTGTTTTGTGTTCTCGTTGATTTGGTTATTAGTGGCGTTCGTACGCACTCTGGTCTTTGGGATCGTTGTTAGTGCAGGATTAGCCACGGTCATGGTTTCGGCCGTGGGCCTGATGTTTCAATGAAGCCAGAGGGCTCGGATCAGTTATAGCGGTTAAAGGTCAGACCACCGCTTTTGCCGTAATCGTCTAGCTGATGGCACAGCAGCAGATGACTGCTAGTATTGCACCAGCCCCACAGTTTGCCTAGAGGTTGAGCAAGTTGTTGATCCTTCAGTGTCCCCGTGTCATAATTCAGTGGCCTATGTGCCCGATGGTAATCCTGATTTGGGTTGGATTCAAATTTTGGCCTATGCGTCGATTCTAATAAGGTGTTGGTGAACGTTGGAATATGGTTCTAGATTCTTGTGAATAGTCAAGGTGGCATTCATGACCACGAGATGGTAGTGACCCTTGGTAGAGGTTATGTCATCGGCATAGAGACTGTGATGGGAGGTATGTGATGTACCTTCAGATGTGAGTTGTGTCCCCAACTAGTTATTGGCGACAGATCTATGGTATTTCGTTTTTCTTTTGGTAAGCACGTTGGCTGCAGACAACGTACTGTCGAAAGAACTGAGGAAATACTCTGCCCTGTAATGGGGAGTATCAGATTGGGTCTAAATGAGTAGCCTGGAGTTGTCGATATTTTGTGACTGATTGTCACTACTGCGAAACTGTTAGAGGCTTAATAGTGGTTTAGTTAAGTTTATGTTTCGGGGACGAAACTTCTTATAAGTGGTGGGTGATGTAGTAACCATGATTTTTGAAACTGAATATTTAAAGTTTAAATAGTTTCTGGATTATTTAAATGGCAAAAATGGGTAATTGTGGCCCTAAAATATCGATTTTTGAGCGGGGTCTGATCTTGAAAATCTGAGATCACCATTGCGACCGTCTCGCTGAAACAAGAAAAATTGATATTCACATGTCTTCGATCTGACGGTCGGATCTTCCGCAACACAGCAAAAGAAAAGCGGGCCCCACAACTTATGTTGTGAAAAGTAACCCTTGATTTTATTCCCCTCTCAACCAACTTCGGCCGTTTCGCCGTCTGGACCCCAAACATAGCAATATGAGTAGTCAATTCTAGCTATTTTCGATGTTCTAAACGCAATGGCACTGACGGTTTTCGCGTTTGGCGATCCGGATGCATTGAAATGCGTGCGTCGTTCTATAACATACAGAACTTTATGGCCCGAGATTTTATTCGAGCGCTGAATCAAGCAAGCAAATATGCTACCTGATAGGTCTCGACGAGCCGGACGCCGTGGCGAAGTCCGTTTCGCAATTCGACGAACCGTTTGTCTCGAAATGCGTGAAATACGCTGAAAAAGTAGGTATTTTCGCAAAAGTTGCGATATTTTATGTACCAAATTGAATGAGATTTCTTGGTGAGGGTTCTGGGTGCATTTGTCACCTACAGCAGGGACTTGAGAGTTAGTGGTTAGTTGTGTAAGGGCTAAACCGAAAATTTTGCAAAAATATCCATGCATACATGCATGGGACCCTTGGGCTTCGTGGGAGGTTACACGAGGTGGTTCTTGGGATTCCTAACTCCCAGGAGTTATTCCTCATAACCCTGGGTGCGAGGATAGCTGAGGAGCCATCACCATTGAAGCCAACCTGAGAGAGAAATTCGAGAGAGAGAGAGAGAGAGAGAGAGAGAAGGGTTGCACCCAAGGAGCTCCAGCTTGCTCCCTGAGGCTACTGGGGAGTTCTTCTTCTTCCTGGAGAGTGTGCTGAGGGAGCTGGGTGGCTGCGCGACGCGGGGTGAGAACCGGCTTCTTCCTCTTCTTCTCCAACTCCGGCGAGGTAAGATCTCCCTTTCCTCTGTGTTGCAGCCTCCAAGACCTTTGGAAGTCGGCTCTACTGAGCCTAGTGATGTTCCCTGTCGAGCCCCGAGCCCCCATGCATGGCCGGTTGCCGGCGGAGGAAACTTCTCCGCCGGAACCCTAAAGAGCTCCGCCGCGTTGGATCTTCGCAACCACGGGCTCAAATGAAAAACTAAAATGATGGGAAAATTCTGTAGGAGGAGAGGATCATCTCCACCAAAATTGGTGGAGTTTGGTTCAGAAAGAAGGTCGCAGATTGAAACCCTAGAAATCAGATTATTGCTCCATGGCCGAGCTTTCTGCTCCGGCGCCGGCGAGCCTCCCCACCTCCGGCCAAGTGGCCGAGAAGCTTTCTGGGAGTGAGAGGAGTTCAACCATGCCCTTGCATGGCATCCATGCAGCCCAAAATGGGAGTTGCCATGGATGACCCGAGCTTGAGCTCGTGGGTCGAGGCCGGCCATTCGGCCGTTTACGTCGGGGAAGACATGCCCAGAAATGTTCCTTGGATCATTTAGATCCCAACCATGCTATTGCATGAGCCCCATGCTGCCCCGAAGGAAATCCGCCATTGTTGATGGTGAAGCTCAAACCGAGCTTTGCTCCGCTGCGCCGCCGCCGTGTCCTGTTGCCGGGCACGGGTTCAGGAAGCTTTGTGTGGATGAGAGGCACCTTTTGGTGCTGTTGGGAGAGGCCCAAAACCCATTGATGAAAAATCACCATTAATGGGCATCCGAGCTCATATTCTTCCTTTTTCTCTTCTTGTTTCTCGGCAATCAGGGAAGCAAGATGGACCCAGACTTACTGGGGATGCTCCTGCAACCTTGGGGATCATTTCCATCCATCTTAGAAGCTCCCAGGTTGCCCCTCTGCTGAGAACAAGCTCGGGCAAAGGCTTGGTTGTTTGTTATTGAAGCATGCCCACCAGGTGTTTGTGGAAATGCCTCAAAGAAGAAAAGTTTGGATTTAGGCTTTGAGCAGAATAGGAAAGTTGCTCCACACTGTCCCCTGAGCTTAATGCTCACTTCAGACCAAAGGTTGTTTGTGTGGATGTGTGTGTGGGGCATTGTCGAAGTGTTAGAGAGCAAGGTGTTGGATCCCTGTGATCCAGCAGCTTCTTGGCTTCACCAGGGAAAGCCCTCGAGTCTCTGTGAGGTCCTGAGCAAGATGCTCAAGTTTGTTTGGGATTGGCACAAGTAGTTTTGAAGTTTTAGTGACCCAGAACCTATTGTAAGGTTAGTTGGCTTAGGGTCTGTTTGGGGCTGTTTGCGTAGCTGCGACAGTGAGCTCCTGGCTATTTTGGGGTCACTGGACGCGATGCTCGCATCAGATTTCAGTTTGGTCGAGTCCAAGAAATAAAAATGCTATAGGCTTATGTTAGTATAGTAAGTCATGGCCCGAAGTTTCTCTTGGGTTCCGTGCTACTGCAAATGGGTGAGCACGGTGTTCAGCGAGTCGAGGGTCACCTACTGGAGGTGACGGTTCATAAAAATAATATCCCAATTAAGAGAACGAGCGAAAACGGCTCTCAAATGGCTATAAAAGTGCAATTTTGGAAACCCTAGGGGTCTAATTGCAATTGTAGCAGCGTGTTCTGCCTAGGGCAGTGTGTATATGATTCCTAAGCTTTTCGTTAGGAATCCAACTGTCACGCCCCGGGGTCGAAACTGCAACCCGGGCTCGCCAACAGATCCGCCACCTATGCCAAACTCCGCATAGGCGAAGCGTCCTACCTGCTAGAAATGTGCTACCGCTAACAGATATCAGAGCTATAAGATAAAACTGCTGTAAAAACGAAATCAACCACTGTACAACTGGAAAATAATACAACAATGTTCATCTCCCAAAAATGATAATCATACAATATCCTCATATACTAAGCTCAAAACTCAACAGGGAGATATATCTCTAATAAATACATCAGTGTACAGGCTCTCAATACATATCATCCTCACTAC
The DNA here is from genome assembly GCA_029204045.2 of Tillandsia leiboldiana. Classification (NCBI taxonomy): domain Eukaryota; kingdom Viridiplantae; phylum Streptophyta; class Magnoliopsida; order Poales; family Bromeliaceae; genus Tillandsia; species Tillandsia leiboldiana. The sequence goes on along the minus strand of JAQNDB010001627.1, from coordinate 26,756 downwards.
AACAGTCTCTCAAAAGAGGAAAAAAAAAATAACTAATCTAAAGAAGATCTTCTCTGAAGGGGGGGGTACCGCTAATCTCCAACGACAGGTAGGGATCTAGCTCGTGTTACGGAATTTGAGTTGGCGTATTTCGTGAAATCGGTTAAGTCTTGAAGATTGAAGATGAAAAAGTTGGATCGTATACCTCAATCTCAAGTAAGAAGAATTCAAAAGGATCAGGTACGTTTAATTAAATAAGTTTGTTGATCCGAATACTTCTTATAGTGTAGAAACACTTGGATGAGTTTTTTATTGCATAAAAATAAAAAACTGGACATTCCATATGTTCAGAGTCCGGATCGGGCTTTACAGTCCGGACCCCGAACATAGGTTAGTTCGTGCATAATTCCAGTCCGGACCCTGGGAATTTCAGTCCGGACCCCGAACGTGGAATTTGCAAGAAAAGCATGAACAGTCCGAACCGTGGATTTCAGTCCGGACCCCGAATGTCGTCTTTTCTGGAAATTGTCTGTTTCGCTGAGACAGTCCGGACCGCCAACTCCAGTCCGGACTGTCGTCCTGTAAAATTCCAGAAATGGTTAGTTTTTGATTCTTATCTTCTTCCACAAGTTTTCTAACCTATAAATAGACCCTTTAATTCATCTTTTAAGGGGATGACGCGAAGTGGAAGGAATCCAATCAATCTATAAATATTCCACATATAGAGAAGAAAGGAAATACTTGATTTAATTCTATATTTCTTCATCTATATTATTAATTTGATTCTAGGTTTTCCAAACTCAGATTTTGAGTAGAATCAAATTAATGAATACTTAGATGGTATTTCCGATCTATTTCTAATCTAAGTATTCGGCGGATCATCACCACCCAAAAACAATGATTTATCCCAAATCAGCGCGTGGACTCGCGTGGCCTTGTGGATTCAAGGTGCAACCGCTCTCGTGGATTCGGAGCAAGGTACGTTTGTGGATTCGAGACGTGCTACTGGGTGAAGACCGTGGATTCGGTCGGACGTCGTGGACTCGACGTTGGACGCCGTGGATTCGGCGTTGGACGCTAATCGTGGATTCGAGCAGCGTTGCGTAGCGAGCGGAGAAGATCTACTAGGAGCGTATGGAAAAGGTTGAGTCGTAAGTGCGTATGGTAAATCACCTTGTACGTGTGTTAATTCTAGTGGATTTCACCGTGTTATCGGTCCCGTGGTTTTTTACTCCGGATTGGAGTTTTCCACGTAAAAATCTCTGCGTGTTATTTATTTTTCCGCATTGGGTTTTATATCGCAAAGATTTTTGAGTGTTTATTGTTTACACCTATTCACCCCCCTCTAGGTGTTTTTTCCCCTATTTAGATCCAATTTATACATAACCCAACAAGTGGTATCAGAGAGGGAATAAGGTTGTAAGCAATGGTTGAAGGTGGAAACATCAACAGACCTCCGTTCTTCGATGGAACAAATTATGCGTACTGGAAAGTATGGATGAAAGCCTTTTTAATTTCCATCGACGAACGGGTGTGGCAATCAATAGAGTTAGGATGGACTAATCCAACTGAAATTATTGCTGATGTTCGCACCATCAAACCTAGGTCGAAATGGACCAAGGAAGAGGTAGATTCTTCTTCTTACAATGGCAAAGGGATTAATGCTCTATTTAATGCTTTGTCTCAAACTGAGTTCTCTCGCGTCTCGGCATGTGAGACTACGAATGAAATCTGGGATGTTCTTCAAGTTACACATGAGGGAACTAACCTTGTGAAGATTCAAAAACTGCAAATGCTTACGAGCAAGTTTGACTCTATTTTCATGGCAGAAAATGAATCTTTCACAGACTATTTCACACGATTGCAAGACATCGTAAACTCATGTGCTAACTTGGGAGAGAAGATTCCAGAATTTAAAGTTGTAAGAAAGATATTAAGAACTCTTCCTAAACGATTTCGCCCAAAGGTCGCAGCCATTGAAACAATTAAACACCCGGACGAAATGCATGTAGAAGAATTAGTTGGTTCACTTCAAACATATGAAATGACTTTTCCTACTAACTATTCTTCTGGAAAGGCATCCTCTTCTAAGTCTTCAGGTTTAGCATTGAAAACAACAAAAGAAGAAGACGCGGATTCATCCTCCTCAGACGATGACGAGAACCTATCTATGGAGGATTTTGAGAAGCAGCTTGCTCTCTTGACACGAAGATTTCGCCGAAACTTTCGAAGGGGTAACTCAAGTAAAACTCCATCCTTCGTAAAGTCAAAGAAAGGCAAAGGTTCTTTAAACTTCAAATCAAGAAAGCAAGAGGGTTTTTTTAAGGATAAGAAAAGCTCAGAGGGACAAATCCAGTGCTTCAAGTGCCGAGGCTACGGTCACATTTCAACGGAGTGTCCCAATAAAAATCCGTCAAAGAAGAAAGCGATGCAAGCCATCACTTGGGATGACACCTCATCGTCAAATGAGTCATCGTCAAGTGATGAAGAAGATAACGCAACGGCATTCCACGCGTCCACATCTTCACCCTTCATGTGCTTAATGGCTAGTACATCCGAGTCATTGTCCAACTCCACTGTTGAAAAGATTGCAATGGACAACGAATCGAGTAACTCTGAAGGTGAAGATTTTGCTCTTGCCTACCATAAGCTTTTGAGGGATTCAAAGAAACTGGCAAAGCAAAACAAGAGTTTGAGAGGGAGATTGCAGGATCTTGAAGAAGAAGCAAAAAGGGCATGCGATGATCTGGATCTCTGCAGAGCTGTGGTAGCGTCATTGGTGACACCTTGGGAGCCTGTACTGTGTGTTGGAGGTATTTGTGCACCAATTGGACACAAGTGGCGGACTTCGGGCTTATTGGATCACGTGGGTGATCAATGGACTCCGTCGGATCGTTAGAAGTGGTTTTGCGCGATGCGGATATTAGGAATGGACTCAGCGCGAAGTTTGGACCAAGGAATACCTTTCCGGATGCCTTCGGCAAATTTTGGAGTTGGAATTTGGCAAAATGGACGTCAAATTCGGATTCAGCGCGCGAAAACGGTCAAAACGGACTACCCACTTGTTATTTTTGGGCTTCGGGTACTGTTCATGCCGGAACAGTGTTCCCGGCGGCGGCGGCAGCGGCGGAGCAGCCGCAGGCAGCGCGGCGGACGGTGGCGCGGGCCGCCCGGTCCACGCGGCAGGCGTGCACCGGGGGCGGGACGCGTGGCGGCTCGGGAGTGGGCCGGTCCGCGGGGCGGGGTCTACGGAGAGTGCGGGGCGCACGGTGGACCGGGGGGTTGGACACGTGGCATTACTGGATTGGCCGGTGCAGTGGACTTGGTCTACGGAGCAGGCGGGCGTGGTGCATGGACCGGCGGGACACGTGGCGTCTTCTGGTTGGTGGGCTCATGGAGTCTGGGTCCACGGAGCTGAACCGGGGCGCCTCGGGATTCGCGCCTGGCAGGGGGCGCAGGCGGCGGGCGCAGGCGGGCACGTGGGCGCGGCAGTCGGGCGTTGACTGGGTGCGCGCCACGTGTCGCCGCGGCATTGGCCCACGCGTCGCGCAGGGGGCGGCCAGCGTGGCTGTACGCTGTGCGGGGGGCGACGTGGAGGCCCGGGAGGATTTCGGGCGCGCACAGTGTTGGGCCGGGCCCAACACTGTAGCCGCCCGAAATCGGGAGCGCCCGGAAGTGGGGATATGTTGGGTATTTCCGGATTTGTTTCCAGCTTGTTTCTTCCAGGCTATAAAAGGGCCGAGTTCTTTTGCAGAGAGCTTCTTCTCCGCGCGGATTTTCACAGTTCCACCTTCACGAGTTTTCTTCATCTCCCTGTGGCGATTCCATCTGCAGATTTCCAGATTTTTCGGCAGCACGCATCCCGAGGTTACCATTTTTACGGCGCGGCGCGACGCTCGTTCGTCTGTGTTCTTCTTCGTCGCATTTCGGTGCGAGGACTCCCCCGGCTTACCCCGAGCACCTTTTTCTGTGATTCTTGCGCCGTTGGCTTCACGACAGGTAGGGCTATGTTTCCCATGTTTACTGGTTTTTCCCATTCCGAGCTTTTCATGGGTCTTTCGGATCATCTTGTGACCTCATTTTCTGGGCGGAGTTTTGGGACAGCGGTGCAGTGTTTTGGTGATATCTTCGCGCACAGGCATCGGATTGGGGCGATTCAAGAGGCGATTTGCATCTACACATCACGAGGAATATGCCCAAATTTTCTTGGAATTTTCTGAATATTTTTCGAAGGTGAGAAATATCACCGAACTCAAGTATCTCATCAGTAACACTGTCTCACAAGTGGCTCCTGCAGGCTATAGTCCTCGATCAAACAGATCGGTATCTCGATGCTCAAAGCACAATTCAGTCGGAGAACCCTCCACGACTCAAACTCACAACACTGACCCGCTCAACGAAAGTACCACACAGCTGGGACCACCGTCTCTCCCAACGGCTCCCACAAGAACACCCTACTGAACTCAACACACAACTCATGGCCGGAGATGCTCCACAGCCCGATCTACGAAGGGTCCGAGACCCCAGGAGACTAACACCTACGCCCCCAAGAAAGAGAACAGCACTTAGAACCCAGACCACTCGAATCCGCTCGGGTGGATAAGTTTATAAGAAACCATGTCATTTATTTCAGAAAACCATTCAATCTGAGAGAAATCCATCTTTTAATGATTTTTAGTCTTTTTAGGAAAACCCTTTGAAATCAAGTTTTATGCCCAAGCCTCGAAGAGCTAATGCCCTCGTCCTATCAAACAAGAACAGACTCAGGCGACTTTCCGAGGCTTGGAAGAAATCACTGCCTGACCAAAATCATGTATTCGTCCAAAATGGTTCTGGGTTCAAGGTCCTGCTAACACACGTGCACCACGATCACAACAGGGTGGTGACGAGAAGAACAGCGGAAAGGAAAACCCCGGGACCACCGTTTACCTGAAACGGTTCCCCATGCACTAACACTGGCCTAACCCAGCCACCAGACCCCACTCGGCCCCCCGGCCCGAGTGCAACACCCGTCCCACAACACTCTGACCACTCAGCCCACTATCCGAGCGAGGAACACTATGTCCAGAAGAGTATGCAACGTGTGGGATGTCTAAAGCATAAAAGAACCTAGCCCAGATTAAGGTTCTCTATCGGTCTGGTCAAACACATGCACATATGACGGGGGTGCTAGTTAAGTTCCAAGAAAATGCTTAAACTAGCATGCAATCCTATCACAATAGAATTAGAAGGAAGTCCGTAGACTTGGAGAGAAAAACCAACCCACCTCAGAATGCCACCAATTGCTTGTCGACACTTGCAATTGGGCTCAGCGGGACTTACCTTGCCTCCACGAGGTCCGCACGCAAAACGAAGCACGCTGCGTCCAACCACACGACCGCGCGCTCTGCGGATGTCCCGAAACAAGCCGGCGGGTCCACGCGACGGAAAAACCAACAACCGCCCCCGGCGGAAGCTAAAAACAGCACCGCGAGCTGCCAGAAGCGAAGAAATCGCAAAATCAATCAACACAGTCAAAACCGAGCATCCGACGGCGAAAAACAGCCTCCGTCGGCGAAAATCAGCGCCCGACGGCGAAAAACAACTCCGTCGGCGAAAACCAGCGCCCGACGGCGAAAACAACTCCGTCGGCGTAAAAACTGCTCAAAACAGCTTGCGAAAACAGCTCGCGAAAACCTCGCGAAAACTGCGCAAAAGTGCGCGGAAACCATGCGCGAAAACTGCGAAAACCGCTCGCAACCTGCTTGCGAAAAACACCAAAAACCCGCGCGAAAACCTGCGCGAAACTGCGTGAAAACCTGCGCGAAAATAGCACGCGAAAACTGCGAAAACCGCTCGCAAAATCTGCTCGAAAACCGCGCGAAGACTCCGCGAAAATAGCGCGCGAAAACTGCGAAAACCGCTCGTAAAATCTGCTCGAAAACCGCGCGAAATCTGCGCGAAAACAGCGCGCGAAAACTGCGAAAACCGCTCGCAAAATCTGCTCGAAAACCGCGCGAAAACAGCGCGCGAAAACTGCGAAAACCGCTCGCAAAATCTGCTCGAAAACCGCGCGAAAACAGCGCGCGAAAACTGCAAAAACCGCTCGCAAAATCAGCTCGAAAACCGCGCGAAATCTGCGCGAAAACAGCGCGCGAAAACTGCTCCGCCGGCGAAAACAGCGGCCGACGGAAAAAGCGGCGCCGGCACGCGAATCAAGGTGCCGCCGCAGTCCCGGGGCACGCCGAGTGGCGAAAAACAGCGCCGCGCGGCCCAAGAGGTCGACCGCGAGGAGCAGGGGCCAGCTGCGCGGCGTCGGAGTGCGCCGCGCAGCGCCCCTGCGGCGCTGCGCGCGGTGCCCAGCGGCAGTGCGCGCGGCGCCCAGCGGCGCCCAGCGGCGCTGCGCGCGCCCGCGCGCAGCCCGTCGAGCGCAGCCCGCTGCGCGCCCGCGCAGGCCCGCGCGCGGCCCTGCCGCGCGTGCCTGCGCGCGGCCAGGCGGTTCCGCGCGCGCCTGCGCGCGGCCCTGCCGCGCGCGCCTGCGCGCGGCCAAGCAGTGCCGCGCGCACCTGTGCGCGGCCCTGCCGCGCGCGCCTACGCACGGCCAAGCAGTGCCGCGCGCACCTGCGCGCGGCCAAGCAGTGCCGCGCGCGCCTGCGCGCGGCCCGGCCGCGCGCGCCTGCGCGCGGCCTGGCAGCGCCGCGTGCAGCACTTTGCTGCACACGGCGCCGCGCCCAGCGGCTTGTCGCCGCAGGGTGCTGCCAACAGCAGCACCCTGGCGCCGCGCGTGCGCCATTGCGCGCGCGCGCGGCCGCCGGCGACGAAAAATCCTAAAAGATTATAAAAAACCCAATAAATTCGAAAAATCCCCAAAATCCAATTTTAGCTTTTTAAACAACCAATTAAAAATCCAAAAGCTCTCAAAACCCGAGAAAACCTCAAAAATCAGAAATTGCTTACCTCGTCGACGCTCGCCGCACGCCCACGAGCTCCTCTCGGCCTCCAACGGCGAGTCCAAGACCAAAAATGCCTTCAAGTCCTCTTCTTTCTTCTTCTTCTTCCTTTTCCTCTCTTTTCTTTCCCTTCCTTTCTTTCTTCCTTTTTCTTCCCTTCTCTGCTGCAGAGGGTGAAGGTGGAGGCTTTATAAAGCAAAAGCTTTAATTAATTAATCAATTAATTAATTAACTAATTCCTAAAATCCAACTCCAACTCACTTTTTGCTTTCGGGCTCTCCGCCGCTGCCCGGAACCTCCCGAACTCCGCTGTAAATCGAAAATACACGCGCTCACAGCTTTTTCTCTTCAAAAAGCTCATCCGTTGAGTCGGGGTGCTCAAATCAATTACCGGCTCCAAAATTGCCAGTTCCGACTCACTTTTTGCCTCCGGGTCCTCCGCGTCAGTCCGGAACCTCCCGAACCTCGCTGTAAATCAAAAGTACATGTGTCCACAGCTTTTTCTCTTCAAAAAGCTCATCCGTTGAGTCGGGGTGCTCAAATCAATTACCGGCTCCAAAATTGCCAGTTCCGACTCACTTTTTGCCTCCGGATCCTCCGCGTCAGTCCGGAACCTCCCGAACCTCGCTGTAAATCGAAAGTACATGTGTCCACAACTTTTTCTCTTCAAAAAGCTCGTCCGTTGAGTCGGGGTGCTCAAATCAATTACCGGCTCCAAAATTGCCAGTTCCGACTCACTTTTTGCCTCCGGATCCCCCGCGTCAGTCCGGAACCTCCCGAACCTCGCTGTTAATCGAAAATACACGTGTTCCAAGTGTTCCTGAATTTCCGGCACTCCACGGTGAAGTCGGAAATTCCCAATCTCATCCTCAATCGGCCTACAAAGCCCGGAAAAACCCCGAATCGAGCTGGAGCTTCCGCGTTGATCCGAATCAACCCTGCATCAACTGTAAACTCAGATGCAACATGCCCAAGGCAACTCTCTGCTCCAAGCCATCTGTGTGGTCGGCGCGCTATCCAAAGCCCCGGTACTCTACAATGAACATACCTCCTCAGAGTCGATACATGAAAAACATCGTGAACACCTGAAAGCCTGGGAGGAAGTGCAAGCCTGTAGGCAACTGGCCCTAAGCGCTCCAACACCTCGAAAGGTCCAATATAACGAGGGCTCAGCTTCCCACGAATACCAAATCTCCGAATCCCCTTCGAAGGCGAGACTTTCAGAAAAACATGGTCTCCCACCTGAAACTCTAAGTCTCACCGCCGAGTATCAGCATAACTCTTCTGTCGACTCTGGGCGGTCTCAAGATGTCGTCGTACCAATCTGACCTTTTCCTCTGCCTCTAAATGCTCGCTTGATAGCTGTTGTTGTACGCAAACTCAACTAATCCCAAGTGCCGGTAGCATCCTCCTCCAAAGTCCAGAACGCATGCTCTCAACATATCCTCGAGGGTTTGAATAGTGCGCTCTGACTGCCCATCGGTCTGTGGGTGGAATGCTGTACTAAAACGGAGCTGCGTCCCCAAGGCTGTCTGTAAACTCCTCCAAAAATGCGAGACAAACCTCGGGTCTCTATCTGATACGATGGAAACGGGTACCCCGTGCAATCTAACCACCTCAGCCAAGTACACCTGTGCTAGACGCTCCATCGGCCAAGTCATCTGAACCGGTAAAAAGTGAGCGGACTTGGTAAGTCTGTCCACGACTACCCAGATACCATCCGCTCCCGTCTGTGCTCTCGGCAAACCAGTGACAAAATCCATCGTAACATGTTCCCATTTCCATTCAGGGATTGGGAGACTCTGCAACTTGCCAGCAGGTACACGATGCTCAGCCTTTACTTGCTGACAAGTTAGACAGTGTGCTACAAATCTCCCAATGTCTCTTTTCATCCCATTCCACCAAAACTGTGCCTTAAGGTCCCTATACATCTTAGTCCCACCAGGATGGATGGTATAAGGTGTATAGTGGGCCTCCCTCAAGATCTGCTCTCGGATCTCTGCATCCATAGGCACACATGCTCGGTCCCTGTACCGCAGTACTCCCGAAGCATCAACTGAAAAGTTCCCTGTCATACCAGTCTGTATCTGCTCTCGAATCCTCATCAGGTTGGGGTCCTCACTCTGTCTCTCTCGAATCCTGTCCAACAGAGTGGGCTGCACGACTAGAGACATAAGTCTACCAGAGACCCCAGGGGACACAACCTCGAGCTCTAACCGCCTCATCTGCTCAAGTAACGGCGCCTGATCGGTGATCATCGAAGATAAACTCTGTACTGCCCTCCTGCTCAGGGTATCAGCAACCACGTTGGCCTTGCCAGGATGGTATAATATGTCTACATCATAGTCCTTCAACAATTCCAACCATCTGCGCTGCCTCAAGTTGAGCTCCTTCTGTGTGAACAGGTATTTCAAGCTCTTGTGGTCGGTGTAAATCTCGCAGTGCTCCCCATACAGGTAGTGGCGCCACAACTTTAGTGCAAAGATCACTGCAGCTAGCTCCAAATCATGGGTAGGGTAATTCTTTTCATAATCCTTCAGTTGCCGAGAGGCATAAGCGATTACCCTTCCCTCCTGCATCAGCACGCAACCAAGTCCACTGTGCGATGCATCGCTGTAAATCACATATCCTTTCCCCATAACAGGGAGGGAAAGGATAGGAGCCGACATCAATCTGTTCTTTAATTCCTCAAAGCTCCTCTGGCAATCCTCACTCCAGATAAACTTAATCCCTTTTCGCGTCAAACGAGTGAGGGGTGTGGAAAGTTTCGCAAAACCTTCCACAAACCGACGGTAATATCCAGCTAAGCCCATAAAACTGCGGACCTCTGATACCGTCGTCGGTCGGCGCCAATCCCGGACTGCCTCAATCTTCGCCGGGTCTACTGCCACTCCTGCGGCTGAAATCACGTGGCCCAAAAAGACGACCTCCCGAAGCCAGAAATCACACTTAGATAACTTGGCATACAACTTCCTTTCTCTCAGAAGTTGCAGCACAATCCTCAAGTGCTCCTCGTGCACCACATCGCTCCGGGAGTAAACCAGGATATCATCAATAAAAACAACGACGAACCGATCCAGGTATGGTCGAAAGATCCTGTTCATTAAATTCATAAAAGCAGTAGGGGCATTTGTCAATCCAAAAGGCATGACGGTGAACTCATAATGCCCGTACCGCGACCTGAATGCCGTCTTTGGGATGTCCTCAGCCTTCACCTTCAATTGGTGGTAACCAGACTGTAAGTCAATCTTGGAGAAGACACAAGACCCTTGCATGTGACGCCCCACTTCCCAGGGGGTCACCCATCCTAGAACTACTCTAGCTCTAGCACGCTTAACTCTCATGTTCCTCTTGGATCTTGCTACCATCCAAAATGCTATAGCCGGGTTAGAGATTTAGTCCTATTATATCATTTATATAGAGGACTAATCCAAATTCCGGGGGTGTTACATTCTTCCCCCCTTTAAGCCCTGACGTCCACGTCAGGCTCAAGCACACTCACAAGCACCAGGCGATGTGAGACTCGTCTCGCTAGCCTTAGCCGACCTTGTGAGGAGCTGCACTCCACTCACAACGGTCATTAGCCGGGGAGCCTCGCTCTACCCGCTATATAACCCTGGCTCAGCCGAGACTCATCTCACATTTCCGGCTGGTGAATGGCTCTGATACCAACTGTGACGCCCCACTTCCCAGGGGGTCACCCATCCTAGAACTACTCTAGCTCTAGCACGCTTAACTCTCATGTTCCTCTTGGATCTTGCTACCATCCAAAATGCTATAGCCGGGTTAGAGATTTAGTCCTATTATATCATTTATATAGAGGACTAATCAAAATTCCGGGGGTGTTACACTTGCAGTTGATCAAATAAGTCATCAATGCGCGGCAAAGGGTACTTGTTCTTGATGGTCACTTTATTCAACTCTCGATAATCAACACATAGTCGAAGTGATCCATCCTTCTTCTTCACAAATAGCACCGGCGCTCCCCAAGGCGATACACTTGGTCTGACAAAACCTTTGTCCATTAAATCCTAGAGTTACGCCTTTAACTCTCGCAGCTCAGCCGGTGCCATTCGGTAAGGAGCCTTAGAGATTGGCGTAGTTCCTAGGACTACGTCAATCAAAAACTCAACCTCCCTATCCGGCGGCATACTAATCAGCTCTGGAGGAAACACATCCTGGAACTCGTGGGCAATCGGGATATCCGCGAGTCCCGGGGCCGCCGTAGGCTCCTTAACCACAGATGCCAAAAAGGCCACGCATCCACTGCGCATCATATGCCTCGCTCGAGAAGTCGAAACCACTGAGGCAAAGAAAGCACTCTGGCACCCCCGGTAAACGAACACCTCCTGGCCTGGCTCGCTAAAAGTAACAGTCCTCACGGCGCAATCAATCGTCACGAAATAGCGAGCCAGCCAATCCATCCCCAGTGCAATGTCAAAATCTCGCAGCTGACTAAGGACCATCAGGTCCGCTGGCAAAATCCAAGACTCAAGCTGTACAGGGCAAGACCAACAACACTGCTCTATACGCAAAATATGATCGGGAATCTGTACCTCTAATGCATGCGGCAACCGACCTAACTCTAGTCCATGAGATGATGCAAATGCTCTACTGATAAAAGAATGTGATGCACCGGTATCAAATAAAGTGCGAGCCCGAATACCGAAAAGTAAAATGATACCTGCCACCACGTGGTCGGCTGCCGAGGAGTCCTCCACCTGGGCGGCATAAACCCGTCCGCTCGGAGCTGGTGGTCGGTAATCTGCAGGGTGGGAAGAAGGAGCCCTGCTCGCTGGAGCATAAGGCCGCTGCTGGGGCACCGAAGGGACTGATGCTGAGGAAGGAGCCGGCGATGTCGAAAAAGGGCAAGTAGCTCGCCGATGACCTGACTGCCCGCATCTGAAACAGCGACCGTGCCTCAAATCACAAGTATCAGAGGGGTGCTGACCCCTGCAGAAAACACACCCAACTGTAGACCGGGGCTGCGTCGACTGCTGCTGCTGCTGCCTCTACCGCTGTGACCCCTGCTGTCGCGACTGCGACCTCTGCTGCTGCGACTGCTGTCACGCCCCGGGGGTTAATTTTAGCGGAAACGGTTCATTTAAAAAGGTGTATGTTGGCGCGTAATAATTTTTTTTTTGAAAACCTTCTTCCCCGGTGCGTGCCCAGATCCGCCGCATACACAGGATCACTCTGCAAACGGACAGAGTCTCCCCTGTATATGCACGGCGTCGCGGCTAGTACAAGTTCAAACACGGATATCCATTCAATCACAACAGATTTTGTTATACACACATTCACAAATGCTGAATAAATCTCACGGCCGATCAGTTTGAAAGAATAAATCCACAATGGTTGAAACGGCGCCCACCCGGCGGCCATATTTTGAAAACAGCTTTCGAAAGCAACATAAACCCAGAGGTTTTGGAAAACAGTGGCCACACGACACTTAGGTTTTGAAATCCATTTTCGAAATCCATAAATCCACAAGGTTTTGAAAGCGGTGCCCACACGACACCCATACTTTTGAAAATAGTTTTCGCAATCTTTTCTTTTGTTTGCTGTTTTATTTTTCTTAAAGCGGCCAACAGAGATAGAAAGGAATTAAATAATTTAATAATCACCATGCCGACATCCACACCGACCCCACGAGGGTATCGAGAACCACACCACAGTCTACAACGTGAATGAAATGCTAAAGAGAAAATGAAAGTACTGTTCGGGGTCTCAAGAGACCCAGGAACTCCTGCCGTGGCCTCACCGTCCTATCTCTCTCCCCTAAAGAACCCTGTCGCAAGGTGGGAAGTCAGCGACTAAACAATAATGATAAAGTAATGCAGGGTAAAGTAATATGTCTAACTGTAACCAGCCGGAGCAACCACTCTCCCGAGAGGGAAACGATGACATGAACACCTGTAGACCTGCAATACCCGACCCCGTCGGACAACTAAACCGACGGGTCTCACCGCTCCCACGTCGGGCAACTAAACCGACGGGTCGCACCGCTCCCACGTCGGACAACTAAACCGACGGGTCGCACCGCTCATCCCTGGGCGCATCCCGCCCCACAACTACAGGGGCGCCACTCCGTCCTAGTGGGTATACACGGGTCATGGACCACTTTTCCGGAAAAGCGCACCCTTTGCGGTGGCCAGACCGCGGGTGCGCGTGTTGCAGCCTCGAGCAAAGTAACCATAGCACCAAATATACTCAATGATAAATACCACAAGGGACTACCACGTTAGCACAAATAGATATTTATTTCAATAAAGCACAATCGCCGGAAACCCGACGCTAAATCCCAAAACAGAAAGAACCCCACCTGAATGCAGGCCGATCCCGAACTCCCGCTAGACTACCGGGAGGCTAGTGCTGAACTGCTGGGCCCTGAACAGAAACTGTGATCAGAACTAGACTCACACATACCCATCCCGACAACACTACAGCAACACAACGCCAACACGGAATAATATAGCCGATTTACGGAACAAGGTCCTATTCCCGATCAACGAGAACTCACAGAACTCTAACAAAATGCCCAACAGGTATGAAAACACTGTCTAAAGACAGCCAGCGTGTCCAATTTACACTTTGATCCATAATATATCTTAATTTGCATAAAAACGCTAATCCAGCTAAATGTTTTGACTCGTTATTGCAATCCGGGAATCGAAAAACAGCGCCGTAAGTTTCAGCGCGTTCGTTTCGACAAGACGAACCCCGTGCTCACAAGCTTGGGCTGGCACGGGGCCCGAGGGCAAAGTTGGCCCAACAATTACTAAGTCCAAAATGCAATTATGTTAAAACTTAACTTATACTTGATCAAATCAGAGCCCAACTGGAGCATCATGTACATAAGAGTGAACAAGGTCGAGGGCTCACCTCAGGTGCGCTGGAGGGTGGCCGGAAAAGTCGCCGGAGCAACACCCGAGACCAGCTAGAGCTTGGTTTGGCCCAGGTCTAATGCAGCCTTGCTCTGTCTGCAACAAGGGTGAGCACTGGTTAGAGGCATGCCACAGAAAAAGGATGGTCCATGCTGGGTCGAGCACCGGCGGCCGGAGGCGGCGGCGGCCGGAGACAAGCCCGAGTTGGATGATTCGGGTGACATGATGGAACTCAGTTACAGGGTGGTTCCCGGCCCAAAACAAAATGATGGGGAACATAATACAGGCATTCAGATCCTACCTGTAGAGATGGCCGGAGCCCGGGGTGCCGGAGGTGGCCGGAGTCTCAAGCTCGGGTGGCACAAGGGTGCAACTACAGAGTTTAATAACCTGACGTTAAAGATTGCATGCAATCCCACAAAAGGTCTAATTTATGTCTAAGGAACCTACCTGAGTAGCTTTCCCACCGCGCGAAGCCCCGACGATCGCCGGAGTGCAAGATCACCGGAGTTGCACCCTCTAATGGCGGAATCCGGTCGGCGGTGTTCGGCCCGGCGCAACTTGGACCAAGTTGATCTCCTCGGCGCCAGGAAGCTTCCTGCAGTGGTGGCCGGCGTCGGGAGTGAGCGGCGGCGCCGGACGGCGAAGCTCGGCCGAAAAGATTAAAACCCGGTTCTAGGGTTGGCTCGTGCAGTGCGGATCCTCAACAGATGATGACCAATCTTGCTGGGCTTCTTGCAGTCGCTGAGAGGACGAGATCCACCGGTTCTGATCTCGGGTTCAACGGCCGGATGAAGGCGGCGCCCAAGATTACCCAAGAACGATAATTCCGGCAATAGGAGCTCCCGCCGGCGACCGGGTTGACGGCGGCGGCTCGGGCTGCACCAGGATGGTGCCCCCGGTGTTAGGATCATGATTGCTAGGGTCCATGGGCTAATTAAATGCAGAAAGTTCCATGACTTACCTTCGCCGGAAAGTTGGAGGAAGAAGAAGAAGGTCGCGGCGGCGCACGGCGGCGGCTGGGTGTCGGATTCCCCACAGCTCGGTTGCGGCTCCACGGGGGACTCCACAGGCAGGGACTTGATCGACTAGGTCCCTCCCGAGCACCTTCCTCCCCAAGCACCCGAGATCAAGATGGTTTCTTGATCCTTTCTTCTCCGGCGACGGGGTGGCGGCGGCCGGTGCGCGACCTCCGATGGGTGTGGCAGAGGAAGAGGGAGCTGTTGAGATGCGGCTGCGGGGAAAGGCTACGGGGTTAGGGTTTAAAGAAACCCTAGCCCGAGGTGGTGAATTAATAGCGCATATAGCACAATTTCTCTTTAGTCCCTCAAACTCCATTATATTTAGCCCAGTAGCTAGCTATCACATTTAGGTCCCTCTCCAAAGCGCAGCACGCAAAACGGAGCATAAAAAAAAATAGGGTCACTGAGCAAAAAAAACCGCGGTTTTCACTATTTTTCACGCTTTTCGAGGCATTCTAGTCGTCGAATCAAAAAATGGACTTCGCCACGACGTCCGGCTCGACGAAACCTATCAGGTAGCGTTTTTTTTTTTTTCGACGAGATGCCCGGATAAATTCTCGGTCCATAATTACTATACAATCATACAGTATCGCACGCTTCTCGAGACTCTAGGGTCGTCAAACAGAAATTCCATCAGCGCCATTGCGTCCAGATCGTCGAAACCGATCAAAACGACTACCTGGATCACTATGTTCGGAATCCGAACAGTGAATTGGTCAGCGTTTCACTCAATGGAGTCCCGAAATTGGGGTTACTGTTCATCTACAGTAATTCACTTAAGTGACCTTGTGCGCAGTCCACTGATACATTGGTCGCGACAATCGCCCGCTTCTTCACTGATTTCTGGAAGATCCGACCGTCAGATTGAAAAGTGCTGAATATGAATTTCGCTCAGTTCGACGAGACGATCACAACGGTCATCTCGGATTTCCAAGATTACTTCCGGATTAGAAGATAGCCTTTTCGTCTCGTAAATAGTGCAACTTGCACACTGGCGATTGACCAAATAGGTCAACATAGGTCTCTTGAATTCAAGACCAACTCAAATTTCACCTTTAATCTCTTTATAAAAAAAAAGGATATTTCGAATTACTACATCACTTACAACTTAAAAGAAGTTTCGTCCCCGAAACTTACAACTTAAAAAAAAAACTAGAATCGTCTACTCATACTGCTAGGTTGGATTTTGGACAGTGAAATGGCCAACGACCGATCAAGAGGGGACCGAAAACAGGGGTTACTATTCATTTTACTATTCACTTAAGTCGTGGGTCCCACTAGTTTTCTTGCTGATTTTTGGACGATCCGACCGTCGGATCAGCAAACGGTCTATACCATTTCAACTCGATTCGACGAGACGGTCGCACTGGCGACCTCAGATTTCCGAGATCAGACTCGGATCGGAAAGGCGGAATTTGTGCTTCGGCAACTGTGCTATCCGTACACCGGTACGCACCACCAAGGTTAATTTTGTTTCCTCGCTCACATTCTCACCTGAAGAAACACTCTTTACACTAACACAACTTTCCCCGAGTATTACACCACTCACACCTTTGGAGTTTGGCCTACCCTCTCTGGTCCCTGACGGTCTGAAGGGTCACCCGAAGACGCTCCTTATTCGTACGCAAGTTGACCCAAGAACAGTCCATGCCCAACACCACGTCGTACTCCTTTATGGGGATCACCACCAAATCCCAAGGGCAAGGTAGTCGCCCTAGCCTAGTCGAGCAGGCGGCCACAAGGCTATTCGCCACCAAGGACCCACCCGCAGATTGGACCGTCATTAGACTAGAAGGGGTATCTCCCCAAGACCATGCACTAACACGAAGTCACGAGAAATGAAAGAGTGTGTTGCTCCGGTATCAAAAGAGTTCTAGCGCGGGAAATTTGAAACCGAAGTAATACCTGCAAGTGCGTCCTCCGGCGGATCCGTCTCTTGGCGGGTCATCGAGAAAACTCGCCCGCCAGGTTGTGGCTGCCTATCCTCCTCTCGCCCTGGTGCAGGTGTGACACCCCCGGAATTTGGATTAGTCCTATATATAAATGATATAATAGGACTAAATCTCTAACCCGGCTATAGCATTTTGGATGGTAGCAAAATCCAAGAGGAACATGAGAGTAAAGCGTGCTAGAGCTAGAGTAGTTCTAGGATGGGTGACTCCCTGGGAAGTGGGGCGTCACAGTTGGTATCAGAGATATTCACCAGCCGGAAATGTGAGATGAGTCTCGGCTGAGCCAGGGTTATATAGCGGGTAGAGCGAGGCTCCCCGGCTAATGACCGTTGTGAGTGGAGTGCAGCTCCTCACAAGGTTGGCTAAGGCTAGCGAGACGAGTCTCACATCGCCTGGTGCTTGTGAGTGTACTTGAGCCTGACGTGGACGTCAGGGCTTAAAGGGGGGAAGAATGTGACACCCCCGGAATTTGGATTAGTACTATATATAAATGATATAATAGGACTAAATCTCTAACCCGGCTAAGCATTTTGGATGGTAGCAAAATCCAAGAGGAACATGAGAGTTAAGCGTGCTAGAGCTAGAGTAGTTCTAGGATGGGTGACCCCCTGGGAAGTGGGGCGTGGGAGGGGTTTCCCCGCGGGGAGTTTTCTGGTTGTTTGGCAGCTTTTGAAGGCTTGTGTGGTGTGTTGGTGGGGTTTGTGCGCAATTTGGACACAAGTGTGGACTTCGGGCTTAATTATGGATCACGGGAGTTTATGGAGGACCCGTCGAGTGTTTAGAAGTGATTTCGCGCGATGCGGATGTCAAATTTGGACTCAGGGCGAAGTTAGGATAAAAGATCACCTCTCCGGATGCCTTCGGGAATTTTTAGAGATGGAATTTGGCAAACCGGATTTTTGGAATGGACCCGGCGCGAAAATCGGATCAAGTGGGCTTTCCGGGGGCCTTCGGCAAATTTTCGGATGAGAATTTGGAGAATCGGACATCGGATTTGGATTCAGCGCGCGAAAAACGATGAAATGGACTATTCACTTGTATTTTTCGGAGCCCGGATGACGCGCACATTTTTTCGAGGCAAATGGTACTGTTCAGTCGACCGGCGGGCAGCGGCGGCGGCGGCGGGCAGGCGCGGGGGCGCGCGGGCAGGTGCGCGGTCCACCGCGGAGGCGTGCACCGGGCACGGGCCACGGGGCGGGCCTCCCGGTTGGCCGGCGCAGCGGCGCGGTCCACGGGAGAAGCACGGGTGTAACGGTGGACCGGATGGGTGACTTTTTTCAGGACGTGCTTATAGACTTTTTTCATCTACTCGACGCGAGGATCATCGTGGATTTTCCTTGGAATTTTTGGAGACCTTCCCGAAGGTATACACTTTCCCTTTTTATCTGTACAAGAGTTTACAGTTGGATGGTTTTGGGATTTTGCGCACCGATACTGTGGAATTTGTAACTTGGCCTACGGGCTCGGGAATTTGGGCGTGCAGGTACTTGTTTCGAAGCTATCGACACGAAGATCGCAGGGATATTTTATTTGGAATTTTTTGAGCACATTCAGCAGGTGAATAACCACATCTTTGCGGCTGAAATTTCAGTGTTGTGTTTCTTGGCAGATTTTGGGATTTAGGTGTAACTGTGGCCTTATGTGTGTACCTGGAGTGGTTGTGGACTGTACTGGACCTGTTGGACTTAGAGTTGCTGTTTTCCTAGTTTTCCTCAGCTGTGCGACCCCGGACAGTTAGCACCTTCAGGTGGGTGGCTTTGCTTTCAAGATCTATGGACTGTACTCTATTCTATGGATATAGAATCATGCATGATAGTGATTGGACTTTGGTAGCATGCTAGAGTGTAGGAATTGTTGTTCCTAGTTTTATCTGTCGATCTTGTGACCCTCTTGCTTCCTTCTATCATGTTAAATATTTGTTATGTTGGAACCTGACCTAGCATCCCCGTCATATGTTGCATGTGTAACCAGACCAGTAGAAAAACCCTCACTTGGGCTAGGGTTATTTATGTTTAGACATCACACTTTATGTTGCATTCCTGGACTTAGTGTTATCCTCGCCCGGGTAGTGGGCCGAGCGGTCGGGACTTCTTTTTAGTGTGGGATGCGTTTGCACTCGTGCTTGGGAGCAGAGTGGAGTCTGGTAGATGTAGTGTATCGCTTGTCTGTACCGGGAACCGTTTAGGTAAACGGTGGTCCCGGGAGGTCTTGTTTTCCCCTGTTGGGTTGTTGCCACTGTGTTAGTGGGTGTGGTTTACTAGTGTTAGCCGGACCTAGAACCCAGAACCCTTTTCGACATACACATGATTTTAGTCTACCAATATTTTCTTCCAAGCATTGAAGGGCCGCTGGAGTCTGTTCTTGTTTGATTGGACAAAGGCATCAGCCCTTCGGGGTTTGGGTAAAATCCTTGTTTTCTAACTGTTTTTCTAAAAAGAACTAAAATTATTAAACATGGATTTCTTCCAGATCAAAATGGTTTTCAATAACAAATGTCACCTTTTCCAGTAAATCTTCCCACTCGAAGGATTCGAGTGGTCTGGGTTCTAGGGGCCGTTCCTTTGTCGGGACGAAAGCCACGGGGGCCGAGCCTGGAACCTGTTCTTGTTTGATAGGGTTGTAGGTGTAAGTCTCCCGGGACTTTCGGGCCCTGTTGGTGTCTTCTGCGTGTTGTACCGAGGGAGTGTGTTCCCGAACTGTAAGGGGGTCGAAAACTTCGATAGGCGAAGCCTGGATTTCTGTTCTTGTTTGATTGGGATTCTAGGCACCAACCTATCAGAATTTTCGAACCCTTATGGTGACGGTCCTCCCTGTGTTACCTGTGAGTTGTGATGTTGGTTACTGTCGATCTTGTTGATCGTGGTTTTGGACTATAGCCTGCATGAGCCATATTGAGCTCGACAGAGTGCGCGGATACCCTTGTCCTCGTTGGGGTCGCTCCCCTCGAGTAACACGTCCGGAGTGGTCTGCACTATGGTATCGCGACTTGTCGACGCCGTCCCTCTGGTTGGTCCAGTTTTGGCATTCACGGACACCCTACGGTAGACCCGTCCTGTAGCGGATGTGCGGCGGTAGGTGGGCGCAGGTTTGACTGGACCCTTTGAGGCAGTCAGTTTAGATTGGGTGAGTATACTGTGTGTGTTAGTAGATGCATCATGTTACCATCTGTTCCATTTTTCTTGAGCATCTAGATAGAGGCATAGTAGCTGTAGAGTTACTTCTCCAGCCCTTTTCATTTCAATTTTATATTATTCTTTATGCTCTAGTAGACTTAGTGGGCAGACCGTCGGGCTTGTTGGCGGCACCCACTGAGAACTACTTGGGACGTAGTTCTCACACCCGTCGTGGTGTATTTTTCCCATAGGGACTTCTACTCCTGTTCCCTGCTGCTCCTGTTGCTGCTTCTTCAGATCGAGGTAAGGAGTCGCGAGATAGATCCCTACCAGTCGTCGTCCAGAGAGTAGATGTACCCCTTACTTTTGAGAGTTTATGTTGAGCAAACTTTGTAGTGAGGTATAGAGTTGTTTTATTTTTTACTGCTCGAGAGATTTATGTACTTTGGCGAGGACTTGTGTTGTATATAGTTTTATTTCTAGCAGTTTTACTTTCAGCTCTGATATCTGTATAGTATAGTTGATCTTTTGCAGGTTAGCCGCTTCGTCTATACGGGGCTTCCCGTATGGGCGGCGGATCTGTTGGCGAGCCCGGGTCGCAGTTTCGACGCCGGCGTGACAGATTTGGTGGTATCAGAGCCTAGGTTGTAGGTCATTGTGGACTTAGAAACCCTAGGCTTGTGGTTGGACATTAGATGACTACGTGAGAGTCGTGACTGTTAGCGAGAGTCCTGATTGAGTTTGATACTCTCCCAAGGGGTGGGATGAGTGACTGACATGTTTATTCTCCTAAGCGATTATGTTGGCTGCAGACAACATAATGCTAGGGAATGGATGACATGTCTTAGACTTTCGCTGGATTGGGTCGAGTGTTGTTTGGTACTGTCCTGTTGTTTTCATGTGTGTTGCAGGTGGGCACGATGCCTCCCCGACGCTGGGTACAAACGCGTTCTCAGCCTTCCCTCCGATGAGCCTGGGCAGGAGGAGTCAGCACAGTGTCAGCAGAGTGAGGTGCTGGAGCTTCGGGCGCAGATGGCCCAGTTGTCTGAGGTTGTTCGGTGCCAGGAGGAGACTTCACACCGCCAGGAGGAGGTCATGGGTCGTATGATGCTTTTGTTGGAGCAGAGGGTACAGCCAGTTGTAGCACCCCCAGGGAGTTTCCCCGTACCTGCTTCGCCAGCTGTGGCACCCCCAGTTGTACCAGCAGCACAGGCAGCCCCTACTGCATCGAGTACCAGTGGTCAGTCGTCTGGGACAGCAGGACAGTTGACCCCTGCAGAGCAGCGCGAGGTGGTTGATATGTTGACGAGATTCCATCAGTCTGATCCGCATCGTTTTTTCGGGCAGAGTACGGAGCGCGGAGAGGCGGTGACGGCCAAGTGGCTCCAGCCCCCGCAGGATTCGGGGGCGAAGCGCCCAGCACGGGATGTTGAGGGACAGACGAGTCAGCAGGGACGTCCGAGACCTTCACGATCTCATCCTCAGGGTCGTAGGTTTCGGAGGCGCCTG
This sequence comes from Tillandsia leiboldiana, assembly GCA_029204045.2. Lineage (NCBI taxonomy): Eukaryota > Viridiplantae > Streptophyta > Magnoliopsida > Poales > Bromeliaceae > Tillandsia > Tillandsia leiboldiana. The sequence continues at coordinate 5,365 of JAQNDB010001627.1, read as the reverse complement.
AGATCAGGTGGACCCCCGCGCAGCCGCGCGGTATCAGCAGCACCAGCAGCGACAGCAGTCTCAGCAGCAGTACCCCCGACAGCAGCGGTTTCGGCGCCAGCGACAGGAGCGGTGTGTCATCTTGTGGCGGCCCTCATTCGCCGTCGCATTGTTACCAGAGACGGGGGCGGTGTTTCCTCTGTGGATCGTTGGGACATCTTAGGCAGCTTGTCCCCGAGCCATTCTATCAGTGCGACCCCTTGTGACAGCACCCCCATTGCCTATCCATGCAGCGGAAGCCCCTCCGCCCACCGTCAGACAGAGTGGGCCACGACGTCGGGACAAACGGGACACGATCTTCAACACCCAGCGGACGGGTTTATTCAGCCCTAGTGGAGGACACCCCGGCAGCATATCATGTCGCGGCAGGTATGATTTTATTTCAGTTAGCTGAATTGAGCATTTCGATACCGCTGCATTCTTCTGCATTATTAGTTGAGTATCTGCATCAGCATCTTTGCATGGGTATGGGTTAGGAATTTCTGCTACATGTTTTAGCGATTGGATTCTTCCCAGTATCCTACGAGTAGAGGAGGATCGCGGTGTGTGATCAGTGCAGTTGAGACTTGGGACTTCACCGGCTGATGTGACGATTCAAGGACAGCTCCAGGACTTTGAGTGAGCACACAGGTTGAACCGGTTGGTGTGGTGCCGTGCTACGACTGATATTGGAATGAGAGCAGTTACCCTTCTGCGAGTTGGACTGGAGGAGTTCGTATTCCCGGATTGTCGGCGTATCCTTCCAGCGGCATCAGCTTCAGCGGCTTTGGGCAGACGCCACCCCCGGGAGCAGATGTGAGGTTTAGGACTAGAGGTTGTGTCCTTAGAAGTCTCGTTAATGGTAGCATTCTTTGTAGCCACAGCAGGAACGACACCAACACTTCCCTCCCTTTTCTCGCCTTTGTACTGAAATTTACGAACAGGATGAAAACTTCGAAAGATTGCTCTAGCAATGGAGACAGTGCCCGAACCTGTTCTTGTTTGATTGGGGCGAAGGCACTGATCTTTCGAAATTTCCGACTTTTCGCTAATTTCAGCTGTTTTCTCAATCGAGGGTTGGGGTTGATGACTTTCCTTTCCTGCTGGTGGAGCCGTACCTTTCTTGCTAGTTTAGTGTTTGCGTCTTTGGTTGATTTGATTGTTTTAGTTTTGTTGTGGGTTGTTTTAGTTTCGGGGACGAAACTTCCTTTTAGTGGGGGACGATGTGAGGACCTGGTTTCCCCGCGGGGAGTTTTTCTGGTTGTTTGGCAGCTTTCGAAGGCTTGTGTGGTGTGTTGGTGGTGTTTGTGCGCAATTTGGACACAAGTGGTGGACTTCGGGCTTAATTATGGATCACGGGAGTTTATGGAGGACCCGTCGAGTGTTTAGAAGTGATTTCGCGCGATGCGGATGTCAAATTTGGACTCAGGGCGAAGTAGGATAAAAGATCACCTCTCCGGATGCCTTCGGGAATTTTTAGAGATGGAATTTGGCAAACCGGATTTTTGGAATGGACCCGGCGTGAAAATCAGATCAAGTGGGCTTTCCGGGGGCATTCGGCAAATTTTCGGATGAGAATTTGGAGAATCGGACATCGGATTTGGATTCAGCGCGCGAAAACGATGAAAATGGACTATTCACTTGTATTTTTCGGAGCCCGGATGAACGCGCACGTTTTTCGAGGCAAATGGTACTGTTCCGCGACCGGCGGGCAGCGGCGGAGCGCGGCCGGCGCGGCAGCGGGCAGGCGCGGGGGCGCCGGGGCAGGTGCGCGGTCCACCGCGGAGGCGTGCACCGGGCACGGGCCACGTGGCGGCTCCCGGTTGGCCGGCGCAGCGGGGCGGTCCACGGGAGAAGCACGGTGTACGGTGGACCGGATGGTGACACGTGGGCAGCGTGGTAGGTGCGTGTTAGCACGCTCGGTCCACGGAGTGGGTGCGCCAGCCTCGGGGCGCGTGCGTGCAGAGGGTGCAGGCGGCGGTGCAGGCGCACGTGGGCGCGCGTTGACTGGTTTCCCGCTCGGGTGCGCCACGCGTCGGCGTGTGCGGTGGGCCACGTGGTGCCTGGGTGGTGGCGGATTTGGCTGTGCGCTGTTTGGCGGGCTACGTGGAGGCCCGTGAGGAATTCGGGCGCGCACAGTGTTGGGCCGGGCCCAACACTGTAGCAGCCCGAATCTCCCAGCGCCCCGGACATTGGGACACATCCGTCATTTCCTGATTTGTTTGAGCAGGCTATTAAAAGGATGAGCCTCCTTCTTCTCCCCTTTTTCTGCATTTCCGAGCTTCTCCTCACCTCAAGCTCTTCAGCAAAATGTTCCCCTTCGTGTTTTGCATCCTCTGGAGGATTCCTAGGATTTTGGTGGCGCGCACTTCGAGGTTTCCATTTTTACGGCGCGGCGCGACGCTCGTTCTTTGGTGTTCTCCCTTCGTCGCGTTTCGGTGCGCGAGCTCCCCCGACCTACTCCGACGATCTTTTCGAGCGATTTCTTCGCTGCTGGATTCGTAACAGGTGAGCTACGATTTTGGGTTTCTCGTACATTTTCAGATTTCGCGTTTTTCGAGGAGTTTTCTCGCGCTCACTGGGACCCTTTTTGCTGTGAGATTTTGGTGAGGGCAGCACCTTCTCTGAGGAGATCTCCGCGCACGAGTCTCGGATCAGGACGTGCTTGTAGACTTTTTTCATCTACTCGACGCGAGATTATCGTGGATTTTTCTTGGAATTTTTGGAGACCTTCCCGAAGGTATACACTTTTCCTTTTTATCTGTACAAGAGTTTACAGTGGATGGTTTTGGGATTTTGCGCACCGATACTTGGAATTTGTAACTTGGCCTACGGTGCTTGGAATTGGGCGTGCAAGTACTTGTTTCGAAGCTATCGACACGAAGATCGCAGGGATATTTTATTTGTAATTTTTTGAGCACATTCAGCTGGTGAAATACCGCATCTTTGCGGCTGAAATTTCAGTGTTGTGTTTCTTGGCAGATTTTGGGATTTAGGTGTAACTGTGGCCTTATGTTGTACCCAGGAGTGGTTGTGACTGTACTGGACCTGTTGGACTTAGAGTTGCTGTTTTCCTAGTTTTCCTCAGCTGTGCGACCCCGGACAGTTAGCACCTTCAGGTGGGTGGCTTTGCTTTCAAGATCTATGGACTGTACTCTAATTCTATGGATATAGAATCATCATGATAGTGATTGAACTTGGTAGCATGCTAGAGTGTAGGAATTGTTGTTCCTAGTTTTATCTGTCGATCTTGTGATCTCTTGCTTCCTTCTATCATGTTAAATATTTGTTATGTTGGAACCTGACCTAGCACCCCCGTCATATGTTGCATGTGTAACCAGACCAGTAGAAAACCCTCACTTGGGCTAGGGTTATTTATGTTTAGACATCCACACTTTATGTTGCATTCCTGGACTTAGTGTTATCCTCGCCCGGGTAGTGGGCGAGCGTCGGGACTTCTTTTTAGTGTGGGATGCGTTTGCACTCGTGCTTGGAGCAGAGTGGAGTCTGGTAGATGTAGTGTATCGCTTGTCTGTACCGGGAACCGTTTAGGTAAACGGTGGTCCCGGGAGGTCTTGTTTTCCCCTGTTGGGTTGTTGCCACTGTGTTAGTGGGTGTGTTTACTATGTTAGCCGGACCTAGAACCCCAAACCCTTTACGACATACACATGATTTTAGTCTACCAATATTTTCTTCCAAGCATCGAAGGGCCGCTGGAGTCTGTTCTTGTTTGATTGGACAAAGGCATCAGCCCTTCGGGTTTGGGTAAAACCCTTGTTTTCTAACTGTTTTTTCTAAAAAGAACTAAAATTATTAAACATGGATTTCTTCCAGATCAAAATGGTTTTCAATAACAAATGTCACCTTTTTCAGTAAATCTTCCCACTCGAAGGATTCGAGTGGTCTGGGTTCTAGGGGCCGTTCCTTTGTCGGGACGAAAGCCACGGGGGCCGAGCCTGGAACCTGTTCTTGTTTGATAGGGTTGTAGGTGTAAGTCTCCCGGGACTTTCGGGCCCTGTTGGTGTCTTCTGCGTGTTGTACCGAGGGAGTGTGTTCCCGAACTGTAAGGGGGTCGAAACTTCGATAGGCGAAGCCTGGATTTCTGTTCTTGTTTGATTGGGATTCTAGGCACCAACCTATCAGAATTTTCGAACCCTTATGGTGACGGTCCTCCCTGTGTTACCTGTGAGTTGTTGTTGGTTTTACTGTCGATCTTGTTGATCGTGGTTTTGGACTATAGCCTGCATGAGCCATATTGAGCTCGACAGAGTGCGCGGATACCCTTTCTCCTCGTTGGGTCGCTCCCTCGAGTAACACGTCCGGAGTGGTCTGCACTGTGGTATCACGCGACTTGTCGACGCCGTCCCTCTGGTTGGTCCAGTTTTGGCAATCACGGACACCCTACGGTAGACCCGTCCTGTAGAGGATGTGCGTAGTAGGTGGGCGCAGGTTTGACTGGACCCTTTGAGTCACAGTTAGATTGGGTGAGTATACTGTGTGTGTTATTAGATGCATCATGTTTCCATCTGTTCCATTTTTTTGAGCATCTAGATGAGGCATAGTAGCTGTAGAGTTACTTCTCCAGCCCTTTTCATTTCAGTTTTATATTATTCTTTATGCCTCTAGTAGACTTAGTGGGCAGACCGTCGGGCTTGTTGGCGGCACCCACTGAGAACTACTTGGGACGTAGTTCTCACACCCGTCGTGGTGTATTTTCCCACAGGGACTTCTACTACTCCTGTTCCTGCTGCTCCTGTTGCTGCTTCTTCAGATCGAGGTAAGGGAGTCGCGAGATAGATCCCTACCAGTCGTCGTCCAGAGAGTAGATGTACCCCCTTACTTTTGAGAGTTTATGTTGAGCAAACTTTGTAGTGAGGTATAGAGTTGTATTTATTTTACTGCTCGAGAGATTTTATACTTTTTGGCGAGGACTTGTGTTGTATATAGTTTTATTTCTAGCAGTTTTTACTGTTCAGCTCTGATATCTGTATATATAGTTGATCTTTGCCAGTTATCGCTTCGTCTATACGGGGCTTCCCGTATGGGGCGCGGATCTGTTGGCGAGCCCGGGTCGCAGTTTCGACGCCGGGCGTGACAGCAGGGGTCAAGAAGTCGACCCCACAGGAGCTTTCCCCCGCCCCGACAGCTGTGGCGATGGCGTAGAAGCTGCGAGGACGCGGATCCGCAGGCTAAGGGGCAGTTGCGGCGAAAGTGCCCCTGTTTGCCGCATCGGAAGCAATGGTCACCCCTTTGGGGGCATCTCCCACTCGGTGCCTCCCCCACATATAACACACCAGGCCTGTCTCCCTCCTCCTCCGGCCCTCCTGACGGTGCGCTCCGAGATCCC
>JAQNDB010001626.1:0-46795 GCA_029204045.2 Tillandsia leiboldiana | reverse complement strand
CTTCACCTTCAATGTGGTAACCAACCTTAATTCAATCTTGGAGAAGACACAGACCCTTGCAGCTGCTCAAATAAGTCATCCATGCGTGCAGAGGGTACTTGTTTTTGATGGTCGCTTATTCAGCTCCCGGTAATCACGCACTTCGAAGCGAACCATCTTTCTTCTTCACAAATAGCACCCGGCGCTCCCCAACGAAACCCTCGGCTCACAAAACCCTTGTCCATAAATCCCTAAGTTGCGCCTTTACTTCTCGCACTCAGCCGGTGCCATTCGTTAAGGAGCCTTTAAGATTGGCGCAGTTTCTGGGACTACGTCAATCAAAAACTCGACCTCCCTATCCGGCGGCATGCTAATCAGCTCAGGAGGAAACACATCCGGGAACTCGCGGGCAATAGGGATATCCGCGAGTCCCGGAGCCGCCGTAGGCGCCTTAACCACAGATGCCATAAAGGCTACGCATTCCACTGCGCATCATCTGCCTCGCACGAGAAGTCGAAACCATAGAGGCAAAGAAAAGCACTCTGGCACCCCCCCGAAAACGAACACCTCCTGGGCCTGGCTCGCTAAAGGTAACAGTCCTCGCGGCGCAATCAATCGTCGCGAAATAGCGAGCCAGACCAATCCATCCCCAGTACAATGCAAAATCTCGCAGCTGACTAAGGACCATCAGGTCCGCTGGCACAATCCAAGACTCAAGCTGTACCGGGGCAAGACCAACAACACTCCTCTACATGCAATATGTGACCGGGAATCTGTACCTCTAATGCATGTGGCAACCGACCTAACTCTAGTCCATGAGATGATGCAAATGCTCTACTGATAATAGAATGTGATGCACCGGTATCAATAAAGTGCGAGCTCTAATACCAAAACTAAAGTGATACCTGCCACCACGTGGTCGGCTGCCGCGGAGTCCCCTACCTGTAGCGGCGTAGACTCGCCCGCTCTGAGCTGGTGGTCGGTAGTCTGCAGGGTGGGAGGAAGGAGCCCTGCTCGCAGGAGCATAGGGCCGCTGAGCTGGCGGTCGCTGCTTAGGTGGAAGAGAAACTGAGGCCGAAGAAGGCGCCACTGATGCCGAAAAAGGGCATGAAGATCGTATGTGCCCGGCCTGACCACAACCATAACAACGCCCCCACCTCTGATCACAAGTGCCGGGGAAATGCTGACCCCCGCAGAAGATACAACTGCTAGGGGCCCGAAACCTGCCGTGACTGCTGCTGCTGCTGCCTGTGCGACTGCCGCTGGGATCCCTGCTGTCGCGACTGCGACCTCTGCTGCTGCGAGTGCTGCTGCTGCTGTCGCTGGGGCTGCTGATGCTGTGGGGGCCTCTGGGATCCCCCAGGCCCTCGCCGCTCCGAACGCCCCCGGCCCGCAAACTGAGGCGGTAGCGGTCGGGGCGGCCTCCAGGAACTGGCCTGTCCCCCCTCATCCGATGCTGGTCGCTTCCTCTCAGAACTCTGAGCGACCAGACCTCCGCGTTCTAGAAACAACATGATCTCCCCTCTCGACCCACTGTGCATGATCCACTGCCTCTGATAAAGTCTGAAGCCTCTGGGCGTGTACCAAGGTATAGATCTCGGGGCGCAAACCTGTCTCAAACAGCTCCACCTGGTGCAGCCCATCCCTGGCAACATAGGGTACGCAGTTGAGCAACTGCGGTAAACTCCTGGAAATAATCCCACACTGGGCGATCACCCTGCTGCAGGTTCTTCAAGTCATCTTCTATCTTCTTCTTCACGCTCGTGGAGAAGTAAGTGTCAAGGATCATCCTCCTGAACTCCGCCCAGGGTAGTTGTCGGGTGACCTGAAACTCTAAGGGCTCGACCCGACGCCACCAAGCATCTGCATCCCCCTCTAGACAGTGTACTGCCAAATGTGCTCTGAACCTCTGGTCAATGAAGAAGTCCCGAACAACTTCTCCATTGACGCCAGCCACGATCCAATCTCCCAAGGGTGAGTGCTCCGCCCCGAGAACTTAGGGGGTCCTCACTTACAGAACTGCGTGAGTTTGTCAGAAAACTCCCGCTCCTCCTCTGGGGTCAAAGGCCTGAACATCCCCTGGGCCCCCACTGCTCGACGACGGCGCTGTAGGGGCAGGTGGAATAGTCGGTGGTACAACAGGTGGTACTGGGGCCTCTGCAGTAGTAAGGGGAGGTGCCGCAACCTGGGCAATAACTGCTCGAACCTCTGCTCCTGTCGGCGGTGGCTCTCCGCCAACTGGGCCACCATGGCCCTCAGCTCACTGATCTCAGAAGGCCCGGACTGCTCCGGCTCCTCCGGGGGTGTAGGAGTACCCCGAGTAGGAATCTGCCGCCTAGGAGGCATCCTGCCACACAAGAATCCACGGGTCAGTAAACCAAACCACTCTCGACCCAATCCAGCGAAAGTCATGGACATTCCCCTATTTCTGTAACCTTATGTTGTCTGCAGCCAACATAATAGTCCCCCAGAAATAGGCTATGCCAATCCCTCTCCACTCACAGGAAGAGTTAACAACCAATTGCCGACTTTCGCACAATATCACGTCACTCACGCTCTGCCTTCCTAGGGTCTGCCAAAAGCCTAGGGTTTCCTAAGTCCCAACTGACCTATCCCTAAGCTCTGATACCAACTAATCTGTCACGCCCCGGGTGTAAACCAGAACCCGGGCCCGTCCACAGATCCGCCGTGCATACTGAATTTTCCGTGTACACGAAGCGCTGGTAACCTGCTCAGATATAAAATATAATAAAGGAGCATAAAACAGAGCTAAACTAAAACTAATACATCTCAGACAAATGCAGGAAATAAAAGTATAATAAGCTCTCACGAATATACAAATGTCTCTCCCAGCTCACGAAATAAAATACAACCAGCTGGCCGCAGCCAGACCCAAAATAAAAGGAAATACAACCGTCTGAGTGTACTGGGGATACATCAAAACAACAAAACTCGAACTCGGGGCAGTGGCTATCTAATCCGCGATCCTCTTACCTCGATCCAGGGAAGAGGGTCCCGCAACTCCCGCAGAGGACTCTGCAAAACAAAGGGGAAAAGAAAAGAGAAAGCAGTGGGGGGTGAGAACTACTATAAAAACAGTAGCCTCCCCTAGTGGGTAGACCTCAAACTCAGACATGCCCACTAGGACTAACAGAGGTGAAAAATGAAACAGAGGTGGTAAGCTACAAGTACACTACTGATGAAGAGCTACCACTATCGTGCCTCTACGATGCCTAACTAAAGAATGGCTGCAAGCATGCACCAGAACGTCAAAGACTGACAGACCAACCCAATCGAAACACCAGTAAACACTGGTACTGCCTGCTCTGCTGTCAACCTCACAACTCAGTATCTCCCCTGTCCAAATGACCGGAACCCAACACGGTCTGACCGGCACCCAACACGGTCTGAAACCTACTCCGGAGTGGCACTCGAGGGGAGCGACCCCACACGAGCATAATATCACTGTCACTAGTATCATCAGTATCACAAAATAGCAGGACGGGGTCACGACTCTGATCAAAGTGGGAAAACCCATCCACTAAAGGGAAACTCGATCCCCTACCTCCAATCTGATGCAAAAGTAATAATAATAATAATAATCCGGTCAACCGCCCACAGTCCGCGGTCGCCGCAATACCCAAACATCGATTCCCGACTGTCCCAACTCTGAACATCTGACTACACAATCCCCTAAGACTAGACGACAGGAGAACGAATAAAAGCATGGTTTCTCCTAAGTCAATTCCAATATGTTTGTGTAGCAGAAAAAGGTGGCCTAGCTAGATGACCATTCAAGCATGCAAAGTCCTTTGTTTGATAAAATCATTTTAATTATTCTAACATATGCAACATTAAATGTTTGGAACTCCCGATGTACATGTGGCAGGACATATGATACATGATACAATTTAGATGCACAATCTACTAGCAAGTACCCCTTTTACAACATGCATTCTAACCACATGCTCAAACCTTCCCTTAGCATATAACATGATATGGCTTTAACATTCTTTCCAACTAATTAAATTGCATATCTAAACATGGAAACACCACTTACTAACCTGTAGCCTGCTAACAATGCAAATATTAACAAAAGAACCTTAATCTCATACAAGCATGCTAGATACATTCACAATTAATAGCACATGATCAAGGCATTCTAATAGGCCTAGTGACATTCACAAGTAGGAGGTTCACAACATCACCCCACCTTGAGCGCTAATCCAAGTTCCCCAAAAGCGAAGTCCAAGATCAGTCCAAAACTCACCACCAATCTGTACAAAATACCCCAAAGGAAAATACATAAGCTAATCAATCACAACTTCCAAAATCTGTCCCCTAAATCCATAGTCCAGAATTCTCCAATTTTTACCTGCGAATAATGCCCAGAAAAATCCAAGAAAAATACTATCGCGATCCTTGCGACGAGCCCGTCGAAACGAGTACCTGCACGCCCAAATCGGAGTTTCCTACGCTGAGATAAAAATCCGGCAAGGGGTACACCCCAATCCAAACTGTACCAAAATTCTGTAACAAAGAACCACAGAGAAAGGAGATTCTCACCCTCGAGTAAAATCCAGAAAAATCTGAGAAAAATCCAGAAGACTCCTTGCGAAGAGTAGATGAAGATTGCCTTTTGAATCGCCTCAATCCGACGTCTGAACGAAAAGATACGGCAAGAACACCGCGGTGCTGTCCAAAAGTCCGCGAAGAAAATTGGGTCAAAAGGGTGCTCAGAAAACTCCAAGATCGGCACGGAAATCGAGGAACCTCAAAACACAGGAGTTGAAGTCCTACCTCTCGTGAGTCCAACGGCGCAAGAATCGGCGAAATCCGATGTCGGGGTGAGTCGGAGGAGTCCAAACACTGAGAAGGGGCGAAGAAGATCGCCGGGAAACAAGCGTCGCGCCGCGCCGTAAAATGGTGAACCTCGGGAAGAGTGCCTCCAAAAATCCTCAAAGTTCTCCAATGGGTAGTGCACTGAGGGAGGGAAAACTTCTCTGAAGGATGCTCTACGAAAAGGGGTCCAAAAAGCCTAAGGGAAGAACAGGAAATCCTATTTATAGGCCCAGCCCATTAGCTGTTGGGCCGGGTTTTCGGGCGCAGTTCCGGGCGCACTGCGCCCGGAAAACCGGGTTGTACACCTCCCGTCCGACGCGCCCGAAAGTCCCAGGAGCGGCCACGTCACCCCAAACAGGGGACAGCAAATCCCCGCGGCCCGCAATGCGCCGCGTGTCCCCTCGCGGTCAGCGGGGGTAGGTACGGCCGCCCAACCGCGAGGCGACACGTGGCGCACTCGAGTGCGGCCGACCGCCCGCCTGGCGCCACTGTGAGCGCGCAGTCCCGAGGCGCCCCCCCGCGCACACCGTGGACCGCGCCCACGTGAGCCAACGAATCCGACGCCGCCACGTGTCATGCGCCCGGTCCACCGCAACCCCGCAAGACCGGTGAGCCGTGCCGCGTGCGCCGGCCTATCAGGGCACGCCACGCGTCACCCGCCCGCGGTCCATGCACCGCCGCGCCACCCCGTGGACCGAGCTGCGTGAGCCGGCCAATAATAGGCCGCCACGTGGCTCCGGCCGGTCCACGAGTCTCCCCCATGCACCGAATAACCCCGAAAACTTCCGGAAGCCCGCTTTTGGTCATCCGGACTCCAAATTTAACAAGCAAATAGCCGTTTTCAAGCATTTTCCGCGCTGAATCCAAATCCAACCTCAGATTGGCCCAAAACCCTTTCTAAAATTCGACAAATGCAGCCGAAGGCCAAATCCGCTATCAAAGTCTCACAAGGCCCATCTGTGGCACCCCTTCGATGCACCATGGGTCAGACACACCAACACTAGGTGTTCTACACAGTGGATTCACCGGAAAGTTGCATGGGAAAAACCAGTACACTACAAAGGGCGTGGCTGACTAGCTCCTACCCTAGTCTGTGGTGTCGGTGTTACTGTCACTTGTACTTTTTAGTTTCCACTTTTGTACCAATTAGTGCTTTTGTACTTATGTTGTGGTGCTAGTGGACTGGTGTACTTGGACTTTTCACCGCTTAGTGTTTCAGCTTCCTTTCAGCTCTGATACCAACTGTAACGCCCCACTTCCCAGGGGGTCACCCATCCTAGAACTACTCTAGCTCTAGCACGCTTAACTCTCATGTTCCTCTTGGATCTTGCTACCATCCAAAATGCTATAGCCGGGTTAGAGATTTTTAGTCCTATTATATCATTTATATAGAGGACTAATCCAAATTCCGGGGGTGTCACAGTATACATGTGGTAGCTGCACACAGTACTTGGACGACTGAGGTGGTAGCTCTTTCCTCCATGTGGTGGTAGTTTTCACACTCCTCATTGGGATGTAACTCTTTCCACATCTTTTGAGCATAAATATTTTAATAAACTCCCCCTCAATTGGCTATCAATTATTTAAGATATGTGGTATTCAACCAAAAATTGATCTCGAGTTTCATACTTAACTCAATTTTCAAATATGATAAAAACTATACCAAGAGATCACATGAGAGAGAAATTGACTTTGATCAATTAAAGATGACTTAATTGACATAAATGATCATTGCATCAAATGAATTATTATGATATCCAGAGTATAATAAATTTCTAAATATATGAAATGATGCAGTTAAAGTCAATTAAACTAATGCTCAATTAATGTTCCATGTACAAATATAGATAAGAAACAAAAACACAAAACAAAACCTAACCTAAGCAATGATTTCAAAAAGCGTTACTTCAAAGAAAGCATTCCAATTGCTTTACGTAAATGAATAAACCGTTTTTGATCCAAAGGTTTTGTTAAAATGTCGGCTAACTGATCTTCAGTTGAAATATAAGAAATTTGAAGAATATTTGATTCAACTAGCTCTCTTAGAAAATGATATCTAAGTTCAATGTGTTTTGTTCTCGAGTGCAACACAGGATTTTTAGAAATATTTATAGCACTTGTGTTGTCACAAAGAATAGTTACCGAAGTTGCTGAAATTCGGAAGTCGCTCAACACGCTTTTCATCCAAATGAGTTGGGTTGTACAACTACCCGCTGAAATATATTACGCTTCGGCAGTCGAGAGTGCAATGCAGTTTTTCTTTTTACTATGCCATGCAACAAGGCAATGGCCAAGATAAAAACATGCACCACTCGTACTTTTCCGATCATCCACAGATCCTGCCCAATCGGCATCTGAATATCCTATTATGTCAAGAGTTGTTCCCATAGGATACCAAATTCCGAAATTCAAAGTTCCTTTGACGTACCGGATGATCCTTTTCACCGCTTTCAGGTGAACCTCCTTTGGTGCTGATTGATATCTCGCGCAAATCCCAACACTAAAGGATATATCCGGGCAACTAGCCGTGAGGTAGAGTAGACTTCCAATCATGCTGCGATAAAGCTTCTCGTCTACACTTTCACTAAGAGATCCACTTCCTAACCCCTTATTGCTAGTTCCCATTGGAGTCGGAAAATCTTTAGAGTTTTCTAAATCGAATTTCTTCACCAACTCCTTTGCGTACTTGGATTGGCACAGATGGATGCCTTCTTCATTTTGTTTCACTTGCAATCCAAGAAAGTAGGTTAGCTCCCCCATCATAGACATCTCAAATTCGCTTTTCATGGTTTCAGCGAATTTAGAAGCATCATTGTCTCTTGTTGCACCAAATACAATGTCATCGACATAGATTTGTGCGACAATGAAGTTATCCTGATAATGCTTCACTCCAATAGTCATCCTAAAGAGCTTCATCAACGTTCTTTGGTTCTATCATGGAGACGTAACATGCAACTCCACAAACCAACTGTCTCCGAGTCCTGACTCCTTCTTGTGGGTCTCCAATAATATTTGATTCCGGATGATCCTTGGAGATACGTAGCGTTTGAGGTAACGGAGTACTCGGAGGTACATATGATGATTCCTGCATATCAGATAAACTTGAAGAACCATTAGATGCATCAACTTTATCGAAAGAAGTATTATGAGAAGATGCATTTATAGGAGTATCATCATCAAGAGACATATCCAGGGTAGATTTATCAGATGCAAAATGAAAAGCTTCATCTACTTTAACATTAATAGATTCTACCATCGTTTTAGATTCGAGGTTAAATACCCGATATGCTCTACTGTTTGTAGAATAACCCTTGAAAATCCCTTCGTCACTTCGAGAGTCAAATTTACCAAGATTTTCGCGATCACGTAAAATGTAACAGCGACTCCCAAAGATACGAAAATATTTGATATTCGGTTTTCTACAAAACCATAGCTCATATGGTGCATTTAAAGTTCCCGGGCGCAAATACACTCGATTAATTACATAGACGACGGTGTTCACAGCTTCAGCCCAAAAATGTAACGGGAGTTTCCGGCTATGAAGCATAACACGCGCCATCTCTTGAACAACCCTGTTTTTGCGCTCGACTATACCATTCTGCTGAGGTGTATAGGGTGCTAAGAATTCATGTTTTATGCCGTTGGAAGTGCAAAAATCAATGAATTTAGAATTGATGAATTCTCCACCTCTATCACTTCGAACACGAACGATCTTTTCATTTCTCTCAATCATAATACGATGACAAACCTCATAAAAAGAGTCAAAAGTATCCGCTTTCTCTTTTAAAAATATTACCCATGAATATCTAGAGAAATCATCAACCAAAAGAAAAATATACCATTTACCTCCCAAAGATGGTTGACGAGTCGGCCCCTTTAAGTCCATATGCAGTAATTGTAAGGGCCGATTGGTACCCACATGGTTCAAGTTCTTGTGTGCAGCCCTTGATTGTTTTCCCTTTTGACAACCTCAACACACAATGTTTTCTTTAAAAGAAAGTTTAGGAACCCCCTTAACCACGTCTTTATTTGAAATCCTTGCTAGTTCTTTAAAATTTATGTGACCTAGTCTTTCATGCCAAAGAGTTTCATTATCTAAAAAACTAGGTTACACTTTTCAGAAATTTTATTTGGACCTACATAGCAATTATTTTCAGATCTAACCCCTTTCAAAAAGAATACATGGTCCTTATCAGTTACAATACATTCTGCAGAAGAAAAATTAACTAAAAAACCATTGTCACAAAGTTGACCAATACTAATGAGGTTAGTCTTAAGGCCTTCAACAAATAAAACATTGTTCAAAACCGGGCCTTCTGGAATAGCAATTGTTCCTTTTCCAACAATTTTAGAAGAACGACCGTCTCCGAAAACTACAAGTCCTCCGGAGATTTTCTCTAAAGTTTGAAAACTATTTTTGTCACGGTCATATGACGGGAACATCCACTATCCAGATACCAAGACGAATTGTCATAAGCATGCAAAGAAGTATGAATGACAAGACAAGGGAAGATTTCACCTTTGCGCACCCAAACCTTTTTGGACTGCGTCAGCAATGAATGTGAAGTTATTCTCCTTGGTTTCTTGACTTGTAGCTTGAAGAACCTTTGCCTTTATTCGACTTTACGAAGGATGAAGTTTTACTTGAATTACCCCTTCGAAAGTTTCGGCGAAATTTCCTTGTCAAGAGAGCAAGTTGCTTCTCGAAATCCTCCATAGATAGGTTCTCGTCGTCGTCTGAGGAGGATGAATCCGCGTCTTCTTCTTTTGTTCTTTTCAACGCAAAACCTGAAGACTTAGAAGAGGATGCCTTTCCAGAAGAATAGTTAGTAGGAAATGTCATTTCATATGTTTGAAGTGCGCCAACTAATTCTTCTACACGGATTTCGTCCGGGTGTTTAATAGTTTCAATGGCCGTAACCTTGGAACGAAATCTTTCAGGAAGAGTCCTTAAAATCTTTCTTACAACTTTCGATTCTGGAATTTTCTCTCCTAAGTTAGCACATGTATTCACGATGTCTTGCAATCGTGTATAGTAATCTGTGAATGATTCATTTTCTGCCATGAAAATAGAGTCAAATTTGCTCGTAAGCATTTGCAGTTTTTGAATCTTCACAAGGTTTGTTCCCTCATGTGTAACTTGTAGAACATCCCAGATTTCTTTCGCAGTCTCACATGCCGAGACGCAATAGAACTCAGTTTGAGACAAAGCATTAAATAAGGGGTTAATTCCTTTGCCATTGTAAGAAGATGAGTCAATCTCTTCCTTTGTCCATTTTGACCTAGGTTTGATGGTGTGAACATCAACAATAATTTTAGTTGGATTTGACCATCCTAACTCGATTGATTGCCACACCCGTTCGTCGATGAAAATTAAAAATGCTTTCATCCGTACTTTCCAGTAGGCATAATTTGTTCCATCGAAGAATGGGGGTATGTTGATGTTTACACCTTCAACTATTGTTTACAACCCTATTCCCTCTCTGGTACCACTTGTTGGGTTATGTATAATATGGATCTAAATAGGGGGAAAAACACCTAGAGGGGGGTGAATAGGTGTAAACAATAAACACTCAAAAATCTTTGCGTAATAAAATCCAATGCGGAAATGAAAAATAACACGCAGAGATTTTACGTGGAAAACTCCATCACAGGAGTAAAAAACCACGGGACCGATAACACGGTGAAATCAACTAAGATTAAACACGTACAAAGGTGATATAACGTACTCACACACGACTCAAACTTTTTCCATACGCTCCTCAATTGATATTCCTCGAGCACTCCCTCTTTTGCGTGCAACACTCTTTCTTTTTGTTTTAAGAGAAGTTTCTTCCATTGGAGCTTTGCCCTTTTCTGCAGTGGTTGGCGGAGTCTTCACCTTTGAGGATGCAGCAGGGGCTTTCCCCTTTGAAGCAGTAGGAGCAGTCGCTTCTACCAACAGCTCATCCCAATCAATAGACTCTGTCTCGGATTCCGTCTCAGAATCATTCCGAGTTTTCTTAGCCCTTTTCGGTTTGTTCGTTGCTCTAGTGTGAACCATGGCAACAAGAAAAACTATGATGAA
The DNA here is from genome assembly GCA_029204045.2 of Tillandsia leiboldiana. Classification (NCBI taxonomy): domain Eukaryota; kingdom Viridiplantae; phylum Streptophyta; class Magnoliopsida; order Poales; family Bromeliaceae; genus Tillandsia; species Tillandsia leiboldiana. The sequence continues at coordinate 35,907 of JAQNDB010001626.1, read as the reverse complement.
TGAAAACACCATTGTTGCTATTTCGAGAGAAACCTGCGAGCACGAACTCAAGAATACGAAAAAATTGTTTATTTTCAAAATTTGAAAAAGTGTACCTAAACAATCATTATCATGTAGAGAGCCTAGGAATCAAATTAGTTTTGCAAAAAGAATTTTAAAAATAGATCAATCCCATGATTTTCAAAAATTCTTATTATATGCCCTAAAACCGAATTTTCAGAAATCGAAACCCAAAAATCCGTTAATCAAGAGAAAACCTAGCATATAATCAAAACTAATCTACTCAGAGTTCTTATTTCAAAAGAAATTTGACGAAAAACCATCTAGAATTGAATTCCACCCATGATTTCCACTCACATTTATGAAGAACAATGCAAAACAGTGGAAAAATGAAATTTTGATCAAAGAAACTTACTTTAATCCGAAGAACTCGAGTTGGAAAGGCTCCAAATAGGTTGATTTCAAGAGAGAGAAGCTCTGGAGACTTGGAAACAAAAGATTGTTGTAAAAAGAAATCAAAACCCTTTTGTTTCTTATAAAACCCTAGTCGCGGTCCGGAACGGATCAAGAATCCAGTCCGGAACGGCTACCCGTAGAAATTTCTGCGTTCGGGATCCGGAACGGATATTCTGGTCCGGATCGGCTCCAAACTTTTCCTTTAGAAAAATTTAGGAAAATTCCAGAAAATCCAGAAAAAGTATGTAAGCACTTTTGCATGTCAACTTTAAACAAAAATCATCATTTCACATCAAAAGAAATAGATTATGCTAAATCTATCAATAATATCCAAGTAATGAAATGAAAATTTATGAAAATTAAAACCTTTAAAGTTGAACAAGTTCAATCACATCTATCTTGATCTTATGAGTAATGCGTTTATCAAATCATTAACATAGTAAAGAAAATGAAGTACCAAGATCAATAGATGTTTGAAATCCCAAATATGTTAGGTAATATATCTAATCAATTTATTGTAAGGAGTGGCTCTTTGAGCATTTTTCAATAAAATCCCCACCTTATACCAACCTTGGAATTTGACAGAGTCAAGTATTCCAAAAATCATTTTATCTAATCAACTTGAAAAACCATGCTTGGTATAAATGTGGTAGCTGCACACAGTACTCGGACGACCGAGGTGGTAGCTCTTTCCTCCATGTGGTGGTAGTTTTCACACTCCTCAATGGGATGTAACTCTTTCCACATCTTATGAGCATAAATATTTTAACAAACTCCCCCTCAATTGGTTATCAATTATTTAAGACATAAGGTATTCAACCAAAGATTGATCTCGAGTTTCATACTTAACTCAATTTTCAAATATGATAAAAACTATACCAATTGATCATATGAGAGAGAAATTGACTTTGATCAATTAAAGATGACTTAATTGACATAAATGATCATTGCATCAAATGAATTATTATGATATCCAAAGAATAATAAATTTCTAAATATATGAAAGGATGCAAGTAAAGTCAATTACAAATGCTCAATTAATGTTCTATGTACAAACATAGATAAGGAACAAAAATACAAAACAAAACCTAACCTAAGCAATGATTTCAAAAAGTGTTATTTCAAGGAAAACATTCCAATTGCTTTACGTAAATGAATAAACCGTTTTTGATCCAAAGGTTTTGTTAAAATGTCAGCTAATTGATCCTCAGTTGAAATATAGGATATTTGAAGAATATTTGATTCAACTAGCTCTCTTAGAAAATGATATCTAAGTTCAATGTGTTTTGTTCTCGAGTGCAACACAGGATTTTTAGAAATATTTATAGCACTTGTGTTGTCACAAAGAATAGTTACCGAAGTTGCTGAAATTCGGAAGTCGCTCAACATGCTTTTCATCCAAATGAGTTGAGTTGAACAACTACCTGCTGAGATATATTCCGTCTCGGCAGTCGAGAGTGCTATGCAGTTTTGCTTTTTACTATGCCATGCAACAAGGCAATGGCCAAGATAAAAACATGCACCACTCGTACTTTTCCGATCATCCACAGATCCTGCCCAATCGGCATCTGAATATCCTATTATGTCAAGAGTTGTTCCCATAGGATACCAAATTCCGAAATTCAAAGTTCCTTTGACGTACCGGATGATCCTTTTCACCGCTTTCAGGTAAACCTCCTTTGGTGCTGATTGATATCTCGCGCAAATCCCAACACTAAAGGATATATCCGTGCAACTAGCCGTGAGGTAGAGTAGACTTCCAATCATGCTGCGATAAAGCTTCTCGTCTACACTTTCACTAAGAGATTCACTTCCTAATCCCTTATTGCTAGTTCCCATTAGAGTTGGAAAATCTTTAGAGTTTTCTAAATCGAATTTCTTCGCCAACTCCCTTGCATACTTCGATTGGCACAAATGGATCCCTTCTTCATTTTGTTTCACTTGCAATCCAAGAAAGTATGTCAGTTCGCCCATCATAGACATCTCAAATTCGCTTTCCATGGTTCCTGCGAATTTAGAAGCATCATTGCCTCTAGTTGCACCAAATACAATGTCATCGACATAGATTTGTGCTACAATGAAATTATCCTGATAATGCTTCACAAAGAGAGTCCGGTCTGCTCCCCCTCGAGTGTAGCCCTTTTCCAATAGGTGCTTTGTTAACCTTTCGTACCACGCTCGCGGTGCTTGTTTTAGACCGTAAAGAGCCTTTTTTCAAACGAAAAATATAGTTAGGTTGTTTATAGTCTACAACACCTTTTGGTTGAGCCACATAAACTTCCTCATTCAAAAACCTATTTAAAAACGCGCTCTTAACGTCCATTTGAAAGAGTTTGATTTTAAAATGACAAGCAATCGCGAACAAAATACGAATCGACTCGAGTCGAGCAACTGGGGCGAACGTTTCATCAAAGCCTATACCTTCAATGTCACGCCCCGGGGTCGAAACTGCGACCCGGGCTCGCTAACAGATCCGCCATCTGTACGGAAACTGCCGTACAGACGAAGCGTCTAACCTGCAAAAAGAATCAACTACAGTATACAGATATCAGAGCTAAAAGTAAACTACTAAAAAATGAAATCCAAACATTGTACAACTGAAAATAAATACAATATCCATCTCCCAAATTCGATCATATAAAAAGTCCTCTGATATAGAAACCCAAAAGGGAGATATCTCCAATAAAAACATCAGTGTACAAGCTCTCAATACAAATATCCTCACTACATCAGTCTCTCAAACTGTAAAATAAAGTACCTCACAACAAAGGTCTCTCAACAGAGGAAAAAGAAGTAAACTAATCTACTGAAGCTCTCCTCTGGAGGGGTACCGCTACACTCCAACGACGGGTAGGGAACTAGCTCGCGACTCCCTCTCCTCGGTCAGAAGGATCAGCAACTGGAGCAACAGGAACAGGAGAAGAAGTTCCTGGGAAAAAAGACACCACGACGGGTGTGAGAACTACTTCCCATAGTAGTTCTCAGTGGGTGCCGTCAACAAGCCCAACGGTCTGCCCACTAAGTCTACTAGAGGCAAAGATAACAGTGCGATGAAATATGAACAAGAAAAGCTGGAGCTACTCTACAGCTACCATGCCTCTATCTAGATGCTCAAAAAGTGGAACAAATGAAAGTAAAGGTGACCACTCGCACCCAAGGTGCTCAATCGACCCAATCGAACTGACTGCCTCATAGGGTCCAGTCAGGCATGCGCCTGTCGACTAGGAACGCACCTACCAACTACCACACATCCACATGAGGACGGGATTTACGTGGGGTGTCCTGTCCGACTAACTCATCCCTCGCGCAAAACTGCCTCAACATGCCCACCATCGTATCCACAGCGGCATCTCAGGGGGCGCGACTCCAACTGAAGAAAACGGCGCGGCATAGAGTATCAAACATTGGCATGAGCAGGCTAAGTCAAAATCCACGCTCACTCTCAGAACGGTAGGACTCAAGATCCCCAAATATCTCGCACAACAGTCGGAGCACTCTCGACGACTCAGCTGATCAGCTCACACGAAACACGAGACACTAGCCTCTCCAACAGCTCGCAGCACAAAGCACACTGGCTGGAGGTACTCCACAGCCAGGAACGACCCACAACTCAGGCTAACAATACTGGTCGGACAACACTCAACGACCTGGGACCACCGTCAACCCCAACGGTTCCCAACAACACTGACCGGAAGATACTCGACGGCCCGGGACTACCGTCTGCTCAACGGCTCCCTCCCACGACAGCACAACAGGGATACAAGACCTCCCGGGACTACCGTTTACCCAAACGTCTCCCGGCACAGATAAGCAACCCACTACAACTACCAGACTCCACTCTGCTCCCAATCGCGAGTGTAAATGCATCCCACACTGAAAGAAAGTCCCGACCTCTCGGCCCACTACCCGGGCAAGGATAACACTATGTCCAGGAATAGAAAAACAGTGTGGGTGTCTTAACATAAATAACCCTAGCCCAAGTGAAGGTTTTCTACTAGTCTGGTTACACATGCAACATATGACGGGGGTGCTAGGTCAAGTTCCAAGATAACTATATTAACAGATGATAAAAGAAATAACAATTCCTACAATCTAGCATGCTGCACAAGGAAATAAACTATCATGTACAGCCCTACACCAGTAGAATTACTGTACAGTCCATAAAACTTGGAGGTAAGGCCCCCACCTCGATTTGCCACCAATTGCTCGTAGACACTTGCAATTGGCCTCCACGCGATCCGCACAGAAAATGATGCCCGCTGCCGGAGTCCGCACGCAAAACGGAGCACGGTGCCGAAACCCGCCCGCAAAACGGAGTCCGCACGCAAAACGGAGCACGCCGCCGGAGTCCGCACGCAAAACGGTGCATGGTGTCAGAATCCGCATGCAAAACGCAGTCCGCACGCAAAACGGTGCACGGCGACGGGGACCGCATGCAAAATGGTGCAGTAAAAAATACGATCCCTAACACAGATAAGAGCAAGAGGGCCAGTCCAATGTCCACACGGGCGCGTTACACCGCGCCACCCCAGGCGCGGGACACGCGCGTGCCACACGGGCGCGCGTGCCCCCGCGCCCGCGAAGGCGCCAACGGGGGCCCGCCACGTGGCGGCCCCCGCGCCCCGTGCCGAGGGCGCGCTTCCCAGCGCGCCTGCCGCGCCGTACGCGCTCGCCTCGAACCGCGAGCCTCTCTCTTCGGGATCCGCGCCGCGCCACACCTCGATTCCCGTGCCGCGTCGCCTCGAAAAACGTGCAATTCATCCGGGCTCCAAAACAAACAAGTAAATAGTCCATTCTCAACGATTTCGCGCGCTGAATCCAAAAACGATGTCCGTTTCTCCAAATTCTCATCCGAAAATTTGCCGATTGCCCCCGGAAAGCCCACTTGATCCGATTTTCGCACCGGGTCTTTTCCAAAAATCTGATTTGCCAAAATCCAACTCTAAAAAATTTCCCGAAGGCAACCGGAGAGGTAAACTTTTTCCAAACTTCGCCCGGAGTCCAAATTTGACATCTGCGTCGCGCGAAATCACCCCTAAACACTCGACGGGTCCTCCAATTTGCCACGGGATCCCTTTTTGAACCCGAAGTCCAACACTTGTGTCCAAATTGTGCGCAAACACCACCGACACACCACGCAGGCCTCCAGTGATGCAACTAAATCCCAAATTGCAACACAAATCCATTTCTCGGGCCCGCCATGCGCACAAACACTCCCAACAGCCACAAAAAGCTGCCCAACAACCAGCAAACCCTACGCGGGGGATTCCGGGACCTCACACTCTCCCCCACTAAAAGAAAGTTTCGTCCTCGAAACTAGATCAAGTCCATCAGGAGCCACAAATACCACGGGTAGGTATCCATCAATACGCCTCCAGCTCCCGAAACACCACTCGCTCCCCGTGATTACTCCTCAACAACAACAACAACAAGTACGGCATGGCCCAATGTGCAATTCTCTCATCTCTCGAGCCAGAAATTGCAACGGGCGTCCCTCGCACTCCAACAATCACATATCTCAAAAGGGCAAGTAATTCACGGGCGAGGAAAAACACATCACTCCTGAGCTGAGATGTGAAATACCCATGGTGCTCCAATAAAAGGCTGGGGGAAAACGGAAATAACCACTAGTGCAGCACGCACCAAACCACATCATGGTGCCAACCTCAACAAGGCGACCCGAAGCATACCCACACATTCATCCTATAAGGAAAGGAATCCAATAAGCTGGGGTCTTCACTCGGTTACTTCCCGATCCAAAACCACCCGAGTGGACTACTCAACTGCAGGCTAACCTCAAAAGGGATCCTCAAGAGACACAAACTTATGCCACAGTTGGTCACCAAACATGCTATCATAACCCCAACGGACCCACGGGTCGAAGTCCATCCCTCAACTAACAAAGAACACCCTGACGGGGACCAAACCGTCGGTGAACGGGACAGAAAAACTGGCTCGCAAGGCGATCATAAAGCTGATGCCCAAACTCGCGGTCAAAAGTCCGAACCATCAACGACAATCCGCGCAAAACCCACTCAAGATGCTGAAAACTTAAACTATCATAGTAGAGAGCAGAAATGCTGAGAAATCAGAACTGATAGCCAAGCAGGCATGGCCTACACCCAGGTATATCAATCAAAGCTGGAAAATAATAGGCATACTGAAAGGCTCAACTGTGGGATCCAAGCTGCCTATAAAACAGCGGTTCGTCCTGCCACAATACTCAAAGGGTCGGACTAATGAAGCGCGGACCGAAGATCAACCCACGGTAACTCCACAGCCACGAAGGGAGGCATCACTAAAACACGTAAAACCGTCTCCCAACACTGAAAATACTAGCATTGGCGCTGGTATCAGTCTCATTATCCATTGGCCATGCTCTCCCAGCATTGCCAAGTCCAAGTAGCTCCTTACCTCAAGGATAATGCTGGTCTCAGCCAAACTCGAATAACATCCATATGGTCGGGTTCCACCGCCGCTCCAACGGCCACAAAAAGTGACCCAAGAAGGCATGCACTTGGAGCTAAAACTTGTGTGCTATGCCAACCAATCCCCAAGAACTGGGTCAAAACACCGAACTGCCACAGGCCTCCTCCACAAGCACAACACCAACAGAAACCTGTATCTCTAGTGCACATGGTAACAAATCTACCTCCAGTCCAGACAGGAAAGTCCAAAAAAACACTCAACTCAAATTGCTGTAAGGAAATCATGCCCGCGGTAACCTGGTCCACCGCCGTAGCGCCCTCTAACCGGGCGGTACAGACTCATCCGCTCGATGTAGATGGTCGTCGCTCAGTCTGCCCCGACATCGTGGCCCTATCTACCTGAAAATGTCCCGACCGTCCACACGAAAAACATCATCCTTGTCTGTGGTCACACTGTGGCTCAGAATGCGGCCCACCACAAATGACACAGTCATCCCGCTCCTGCTGCTGATACATCGGCTGTGGAGAACCTCCTGGTCTCTGTCTCCTCTGAGACTCACGACCCTCAGACTTTGATCGTGGCGGCCCCGGGGGTCTCGATCTATTCGACTGTCCAAACTCAGGCGACACTGGATGCCTCTCCCCGGAGCTGGTCCCTGGCGCTCCGTCTATCACTGACATGATCACTGATCCTCGGTCAGCCCGCTAAGCATGCTCAATCGCTGCATCTAACGTCGGCACCCGCCGAGAATACACCAAATGATAGATATTCCGATGCAGTCCTTTCTCAACTAGCTCAACCTCCTAGGCCTCGTCCAGGCGACATGGGGTACACCGCTCAACAATCGCAAAACTCGCTAACATACTCTAGAAGAGGTCGACTCCCCTGTTGCAGGTGTCTAAGATCCCCTTTTAGTTTCTGCTTATACTGTCAGGAAAGAAGGCCCTGAGCAGCAAAGCACGAAACTGGTTCCAAGTCAACAACTGCGCTCCCGGTAGTCCATCAGGACGAACTCGACGCCACCAAATCTCGGCGTCCTGTCAGACCATCTCAATCTCACTAAAGCAACCGCCTGGTAACTCGACCAGGGCATGTACCCACCTGGTAACTCGGCCAGGGGTATGTACCCAACTGGTAGCTCGGCCAGTGGAAAGTGTCCTCCTGGTATCTCGGCCAGGGAGAAGTGTCCTCCTGGTAACTCGGCCAGGGCATGTGCCCACCTGGTAACTCGGCCAGGGGCATGTGCCCACCTGGTAACTCGGCCAGGGGCAATGTACCAATCTGGTAGCTCGGCCAGTGGAAAGTATCCTCCTGGTAACTCGGCCAGGGCATGTGCCCACCTGGTAACTCGGCCAGGGGCAATGTGTCCATCTAGTAGCTCGGCCAGTGGAAAGTATCCTCCTGGTAACTCGGCCAGGGCATGTGCCCACCTGGTAACTCGGCCAGGGGCATGTGCCCACCTGGTAACTCGACCAGGGGCAGTGTATCCATCTGGTAGCTCGGCCAGTGGAAAGTATCCTCCTGGTAACTCGGCCAGGGCATGTGCCCACCTGGTAACTCGGCCAGTGGAAAGTATCTACACAGCTGGGACCGCCGTCACTCCAAACGGCTCCCACAACAACACCCCACTCATAGGCGAGAAGAACCGACTGACGCGGCAAAGATCCGAAAATCCTGATAGATCGGTGCCTAGAACCCCAATCAAACAAGAACAGACTCTAGGCTCAGCCTATCGAAGTTCTCGATCCTTTACCGTTCAGGGATTCGGCCCTTCTCGGTTAAACTGGGAAACTATCTCAACACCCAAACTACTGGGTCTCGCTCTGCTCTGATAGCTCTGCCTCCCGCTGCTCGGGTAATCATCAGGAGCGGGGTGTGTCCTCTTCACAACACGACGTCTCGGGAGTATCGTAGTCCACTACACAATAACAAACGTCAGGACACAACAACCATACGACCCAATCCAGCGAAAGTCTAACACATGTCATCCATTTCATAACATTATGTTGTCTGCAGCCAACATAATCGCTTAGGAGAATAAACATGCCAATCACTCATCTCGTCTCTTGGGAGAGGTATAAAACTCAATCAGGACTCTCGCTAAGTCACGACTCTCACGTAGTCATCCTAATGTCCAGCCACAAGCCTAGGGTTTCTAAGTCCACCACGACCTACAATAACCTAGGCTCTGATACCACTCTAATCTGTCACGCCCCGGGGTCGAAACTGCGACCCGGGCTCGCTAACAGATCCGACATCTGTACGGAAACTGCCGTACAGACGAAGCGTCTAACCTGCAAAAAGAATCAACTACAGTATACAGATATCAGAGCTGAAAGTAAACTACTAAAAACTGAAATCCAAACACTGTACAACTGAAAATAAATACAATATCCATCTCCCAAATTCGATCATATAAAAAGTCCTCTGATACAAAAACCCAAAAGAGAGATATCTCCAATAAAAATATCAGTGTACAAGCTCTCAATACAAATATCCTCACTACATCAGTCTCTCAAACTGTAAAATAAAGTACCTCACAACAAAGGTCTCTCAACAGAGGAAAAAGAAGTAAACTAATCTACTGAAGCTCTCCTCTGGAGGGGTACCGCTACACTCCAACGACGGGTAGGGAACTAGCTCGCGACTCCCTCGCCTCGGTCAGAAGGATCAGCAACTGGAGCAACAGGAACAGGAGAAGAAGTTCCTGGGGAAAAAGACACCATGACGGGTGTGAGAACTACTTCCCATAGTAGTTCTCAGTGGGTGCCGTCAACAAGCCCAACGGTCTGCCCACTAAGTCTACTAGAGGCAAAGATAACGGTGCGATGAAATATGAACAAGAAAAGCTGGAGCTACTCTACAGCTACCATGCCTCTATCTAGATGCTCAAAAAGTGGAACAGATGAAAGTAAAGGTGACCACTCGCACCCAAGGTGCTCAATCGACCCAATCGAACTGACTGCCTCATAGTGTCCAGTCAGGCCTGCGCCTGTCGACTAGGAACGCACCTACCAACTACCACACATCCACATGAGGACGGGATTTACGTGGGGCGTCCTGTCCGACTAACTCATCCCTCGCGCAAAACTGCCTCAACAGGCCCACCATCGTATCCACAGCGGCATCTCAGGGGGTGCGACTCCAACTGAAGAAAACGGCGCGGCATAGAGTATCAAACATTGGCATGAGCAGGCTAAGTCAAAATCCACGCTCACTCTCAGAATGGTAGGACTCAAGATCCCCAAATATCTCGCACAACAGTCGGAGCACTCTCGATGACTCAGCTGATCAACTCACACGAAACACGAGACACTAGCCTCTCCAACAGCTCGCAGCACAAAGCACACTGGCTGGAGGTACTCCACAGCCAGGAACGACCCACAACTCAGGCTAACAATACTGGTCGGACAACACTCAACGACCTGGGACCACCGTCAACCCCAACGGTTCCCAACAACACTGACAGGAAGATACTCGACGGCCCAGGACTACCGTCTGCTCAACGGCTCCCTCCCACGACAGCACAACAGGGATACAAGACCTCCCGTGACTACCGTTTACCCAAACGGCTCCCGGCACAGATAAGCAACCCACTACAACTACCAGACTCCACTCTGCTCCCATGCACGAGTGCAAATGCATCCAACACTAAAAGAAAGTCCCGACCTCTCGGCCCACTACCCGGGCGAGGATAACACTATGTCCAGGAATAGAAAAACAGTGTGGGTGTCTAAACATAAATAACCCTAGCCCAAGTGAAGGTTTTCTACTGGTCTGGTTATACATGCAACATATGACGGGGTTTCTAGGTCAAGTTCAAAGATAACTATATTAACAGATGATAAAAGGAATAACAATTCCTACAATCTAGCATGCTGCACAAGGAAATAAACTATCATGTATAGTCCTACAGCAGTAGAATTATTGTACAGCCCATAAAACTTGGAGGTAAGGCCACCCACCTCGATTTGCCACCAATTGCTCGTAGACACTTGCAATTGGCCTCCACGCGATCCGCACGTAAAACGATGCCCGCTGCCGGAGTCCGCACGCAAAACGGAGCACAGTGCCGAAACCCCCGCGCAAAACGAAGTTCGCACGCAAAACAGAGCACGCCGCCGGAGTTCGCACGCAAAACGGAGCATGGTGCCGAAACCCGAGCGCAAAACGGAGTCCGCACGCAAAATGGAGCACGCCGCCGGAGTCCGCACGCAAAACGGTGCACGGTGTCGGAATCCGCATGCAAAACGGAGTCCGCACCAAAACGGTGCACGGCGACGGGGACCGCACGCAAAACGGTGCAGTAAAAAATACGGTCCCTAACACAGATAAGAGCAAGAGGGTCAGTCCAATATCCAAAGAACGCCCCAAAACTGTGCTAAAAACACCGCAAAATTAGCACACGGGACCTACCCGACTGCGCCACCGCCGCCGAACCGGCCCGTTGGAACACCTCACGCGCTCCACGAGGCTCACGACGCACCGTCGCACCACCCAAAATTCTCTCCCTCACACCCTCTCGCTCGCAGAGAAGAAAGAAAAGAAAATGGAGGAGAAAGAATGGCATGCGGGAGAGAAAGAAGAAGAAGAAGAGAAAAAGGAGGAGGGAGGTGGTTCATGGACCCGGTCCACCAGGCCGGGGAGCGTGCACCGGGTCCACGCACACGCCCCGCCGCCACGTGGCGCGCGGTAACGCGCCCGCCACACGGGCGCGTTACACCGCGCCACCCCAGGCGCGGGACACTCGCGTGCCACACGGGCGCGCGTGCCCCCGCGCCCGCGCGGGCGCCGACGGGGGCCCGCCATGTGGCGGCCCTCGCGCGCCCCATGCCGAGGGCGCGCTTCCCAGCGCGCCTGCCGTGCCGTACGCGCGCACCTCGAACCGCGAGCCTCTCTTCTCGGGATCCGCACCGCGCACACCTCGATTCCCGTGCCGCATCGCCTCGAAAAACGTGCAATTCATCCGGGCTCCAAAACAAACAAGTAAATAGTCCATTCTCAACGATTTCGCGCGCTGAATCCAAAAACGATGTCCGTTTCTCCAAATTCTCATCCAAAAATTTGCCGATTGCCCCCGGAAAGCCCACTTGATCCGATTTTCGCGCCGGGTCCATTCCAAAAATTCGATTTGCCAAAATCCAACTCTAAAAAATTTCCCGAAGGCAACCGGAGAGGTAAACTTTATCCAAACTTCGCCCGTAGTCCAAATTTGACATCTGCGTCGCGCGAAATCACCCTTAAACACTCGACGGGTCCTCCAATTTTCCACGGGATCCCTTTTTGAGCCCGAAGTCCAACACTTGTGTCCAAATTGCGCGCAAACACCACCGACACACCACGCAGGCCTCCAGTGATGCAACTAAATCCCAAATTGCAACACAAATCCATTTCTCGGGCCCGCCATGCGCACAAACACTCCCAACAGCCACAAAAAGCTGCCCAACAACCAGCAAACCCTACGCGGGGGATTCCGGGACCTCACATTCAATTTGTGAGTAGCCCTGAGCAACTAGGCGTGCTTTGTTCCTGATGATGGTACCATCCTCATTTTTCTTATTCTTGAAAATCCATTTAGTACCAATCACATTGTGTTGCTTCGGTGGCTTCGTTAGCTCCCAGACTTTGTTTCTTTCGAACTGATGGAGCTCTTCCTGCATTGCTTCAATCCAGTAGTCATCCTGAAGAGCTTCATCGACGTTCTTTGGTTCTACCATGGAGACGTAACATGCGACTCCACAAACCAACTGTCTCCGAGTCCTGACTCCTTCTTGTGGGTCTCCAATAATGTTCGATTCCGGATGATCCTTGGAGATCCGTAGCGTTTGAGGTAACGGAGTACTCGGAGGTACATGTGATGATTCCTGCATTTCAGATAAACTAGAAGAACCATTAGATGCATCAACTTTATCAAAAGAGTTATTATGAGAAGATGCATTTACAGGAGTATCATCATCTAGAGACATATCAGGGGTAGATTTATCAGATACAAAATGGAAAGCTTCATCTACTTTAACATTAATAGATTCTACCATCGTTTTAGATTCCAAGTTAAATACCCGATATGCTCTACTGTTTGTAGAATAACCCATGAAAATCCCTTCGTCACTTCGAGAGTCGAATTTACCAGGATTTTCGCGATCACGCAAAATATAACAACGACTCCCAAAGATACGAAAATATTTGATATTCGGTTTTCTACAAAACTACAGCTCATATGGTGTATTTAAAGTTCCCGGGCGCAAATACACTCGATTAATTACATAGACGGCGGTGTTCACAGCTTCAGCCCAAAAATGTAACGGGAGTTTCCGGCTATGAAGCATCACACGCGCCATCTCTTGAACAACCCTGTTTTTGCGCTCGACTACACCATTCTGCTGAGGTGTATAGGGTGTTGAGAATTCATGTTTTATGCCGTTGGAAGTGCAAAAATCAATGAATTTAGAATTAATGAATTCTCCACCTCTATCACTTCGAACACGAACGATCTTTTCATTTCTTTCAAACATAATACGATGACAAACCTCATGAAAAGAGTTGAAAGTATCCGCTTTCTCTTTTAAAAATGTTACCCATGAATATCTAGAGAAATCATCAACCAAAAGAAAAATATACCATTTACCTCCCAAAGATGGTTGACGAGTCGGCCCCATTAAGTCCATATGCAGTAATTCTAAGGGCCGATTGGTACCAACGTGGTTCAAGTTCTTGTGTGCAACCCTTGATTGTTTTCCCTTTTGACAACCTCCACACACAATGTTATCTTTAAAAGAAAGTTTAGGAACCCCCTTAACCACGTCTTTATTTGAAATCCTTGCTAGTTCTTTAAAATTTATGTGACCTAATCTTTCATTCCAAAGAGTTTCATTATCTAAAGAAACTAGGTTACACTTTTCAGAAATTTTGTTTGAAACAACATAGCAATTATTTTCCGATCTAACCCCTTTCAAAAAGAATACATGGTCCTTATCAGTTACAATACATTCTACAGAAGAAAAATTAACTGAAAAACCATTGTCACAAAGTTGACTGATACTAATGAGGTTAGTCTTAAGGCCTTCAACAAATAAGACATTGTTAAAAAACCGGGCCTTCTGGAATAGTGATTGTTCCTTTTCCAACAATTTTGGAAGAACGACCGTCTCCGAAAACAACATGTCCTCCGGAGATTTTCTCTAAAGTTTGAAAACTGTTTTTGTCACCGGTCATTTGACGGGAACATCCACTATCCAGATACCAAGACAAGTTGTCATAAGCATGTAAAGAAGTATGAACAACAAGACAAGGGAAGATTTCACCTTTACGCACCCAAACCTTTTTGGACTGCGTCGACAATGAATGTGAAGTTATTCTCCTAGGTGAAAGCGTCTTGATCGCTTTTTCTTGACGTCGTCGTCTTGTTTAATGTACTACCAATGTTCTTTTCTTCTGAAAAATCCTTCTTTGATTTCCGGGGAGTGAACTCATTGGTAGTAGTTGCAAGAGGTGCTTGATGTGATCGTTTCGCTCCAATCTTGCAATTTCTTCGTATGTGCCCTGCAAAACCACAACGAAAACAACCTTTGTACTTGACGATCCCGAAGTAGGTGAGGTAAGGTTGTTGTCGTTGATTGCAGTGAATTCCGTCGTCGGAGGAGGAGTTACCGACTGGGGCACAAAAACTATCCCAAAAGAACTAGGATTGTCTTCAGTTCGATTGTTTCCAAGGCCGAAACGGTTTGTTTGACCAAGACCAAGCATCTTATCCAACTTGCTCCTTCCAGAAGAAAATCTCTTTAAATCATCTTTAAGTTGGAAAATGGTCTTCGTCATCTCCATTTTTTCCTGTCGAGCCTCGGAGTAGAGCTTCAAGAAGTAACCAGCTTTATCAACCATTTTTACATGTTACTTTGATCAAGTTATCACTTTCCACTTCAAGACCGGTTGAGAGAGACGTTGCCCTTTTTACTTCTTCTTCGAGATCCTACAATCTCCCTCTCAACCCCTTGTTTTGCTTTGCCAGTTTCTTTGAATCCTTTAAAAGTTTATGGTAGGCAAAAGCAAAGTCTTCACCTTCGGAATTACTCGATTCGTTGTCCGTTGCATTCTTTTCAACTTGGGAGGAGTTGGACAAGGAATCGGATGTACTTGCCATAAAGCACACGAAAGGTGAAGTTATGGACGCGTGGAATGCCGTTGCGTTATTCTCTTCATCACTGGAAGATGACTCATTTGACGTTGAGGTGTCATCCCAAGTGACGGCTTGCATCGCTTTCTTCTTTGACGGATTCTTATTGGGACACTCCGTTGAGATATGGCCGTACCCTCGGCACTTGAAGCATTGGACTTGTCCCTCCGAGCTTTTCTTATCCTTTGAAAAACTCTCTTGCTTTCTTGACTTGTAGCTTGAAGAACCTTTGCCTTTATTCGACTTTACGAAGGATGAAGTTTTACTTGAATTACCCCTTCGAAAGTTTCGGCGAAATTTCCTTGTCAAGAGAGCAAGTTGCTTCCCGAAATCCTCCATAGATAGGTTCTCGTCGTCGTCTGAGGAGGATGAATCCGCGTCTTCTTCTTTTGTTGTTTTCAACGCAAAACCTGAAGACTTAGAAGAGGATGCCTTTCCAGAAGAATAGTTAGTAGGAAATGTCATTTCATATGTTTGAAGTGCACCAACTAATTCTTCTACACGGATTTCGTCCGGGTGTTTAATAGTTTCAATGGCCGTAACCTTGGAACGAAATCTTTCAGGAAGAGTCCTTATAATCTTTCTTACAACTTTCGATTCTGGAATTTTCTCTCCTAAGTAAGCACATGTATTCACGATGTCTTGCAATCGTGTATAGTAATCTGTGAAAGATTCATTTTCTGCCATGAAAATGGAGTCAAATTTGCTCGTAAGTATTTGCAGTTTTTGAATCTTCACAAGGTTTGTTCCCTCATGTGTAACTTGTAGAACATCCCAGATTTCTTTCGCAGTCTCACATGCCGAGACGCAAGAGAACTCAGTTTGAGACAAAGCATTAAATATGGGGTTAATTCCTTTGCCATTGTAAGAAGATGAGTCAATCTCTTCCCTGGTCCATTTCGACCTAGGTTTGATGGTGTGAACATCAACAATAGTTTCAGTTGGATTTGACCATCCTAACTCGATTGATTGCCACACCCGTTCGTCGATGGAAATTAAAAAGGCTTTCATCCGTACTTTCCAGTAGGCATAATTTGTTCCATCGAAGAATGGGGGTCTGTTGATGTTTACACCTTCAACTATTGTTTACAACCCTATTCCCTCTCTGATACCACTTGTTGGGTTATGTATAATATGGATCTAAATAGGGGAAAAAACACCTAGAGGGGGGTGAATAGGTGTAAACAATAAACACTCAAAAATCTTTGCGTAATAAAATCCAATGCGGAAATGAAAAATAACACGCAGAGATTTTACGTGGAAAACTCCATCACAGGAGTAAAAAACCACGGGACCGATAACACGGTGAAATCAACTAAGATTAAACACGTACAAAGGTGATATAACGTACTCACACACGACTCAAACTTTTTCCATACGCTCCGAGTTGATCTTCTCTGCTCGCTCCGCAACGCGCCTCGAATCCACGATTTGCATCCAACGCCGAATCCACGGCGTCCAACGTCGAAATCCACGACGTCTGACCGAATCCACGATCTCCACCAAGTAGTACGTCTCGATCACACGAACGTACCTCGCTCCGAATCCACGAGAGCGGTAGCACCTTGTGTTGAGTACCGGGTTTTCGGATGGCGCGCCGACCGCACATGATGGCGTGGAGTGGAGAGTTTGCCTCGGGCATGTTGTGTTTGTGATTACTGCTGATGTCGGGTTGATTCGGATCAACGCAGAAGCTCCAGCTCGATTCGGGGTTTTTCCGGGCTTTGTACGCCGACTGAGGACCAGATTTGGACATTACTGACTTCACAGTGGAGTGCAGGAAATTCGGGAACACTTGGAACAGTTATATTTTTAGATTACAGCGGAGTCCGGGAGGTTCCGGACTGACACGGGAGACCCGATGGCAAAAAGTGAGTCGGAACTGACAATTTCGGAGCCGGTTTTTGGATTGAGTACCCCGACTCAACGGATGAGCTTTTTGAGGAGAGAAAGCTGTGGACACGTGTATTTTCAATTTACAGCGGAGTTCGGGAGGTTCCGGACGGCGGCGGAGAGCCCGAAGGCAAAAAGTGAGTTGGAGTTGGACTGTTTGGATTATTTTAATGTTTTAATTAATTTGATTTGCTAATTAATGGTTCTCTTTGTTTGGAGACAGAGGAAGTGGGGTGGGGATTTCGGATTAAGGTAAGTGAATTTTGTTTTTAAAATTAAGCTAATGCTTACTTAATTAAAAGTTAATTAAGTTTCTTTATTTAGTAACCTGAAGCTTTTTAAAGTGGGTGTTCTTATCCACTTGCCTCGTCATCATCCCCAACCCACCTCCCTCTGTAGCAGAGAAGAAAGGAAAAGAGAAAGAAAGGGAAAGAGAGGAAGAGGGGAAGAAGAAGGAGATGTAGAAGAGGAAGAAGAGGACTTGAGGAGAGCTTGATTGAGGACTTGCTGTTGGTGGAGCCGAGCGGAGCGCGCGCGCGCCGTGCGTCGACGAGGTAGGTGGTTTATGCAGATTTTCTTTAGAGCTTGGAGTTTTGTTTTTTTTTGGATTTTGGAGGTTTTTGTTCAGTTTTGGAGCTCGTTGGGTTTTCTTGATTTTTATTTTATTTTGTTTTTCTGTGGCGTGGTGTGCCGCGCTCGCACTTGAGCAGGCGTAGCTGCGGCGCATCGCTACGCGGGCGCGCATTAGCGCCGCGCGCAGCCAGCCCTGCTGCCGCAGGCGCGCAGCAAAATGCTGCGCAGCCTGCGGAGGGAGCGCCCTGGGCGCCGCGCAACTTGTGCGCGCGCGCCAGGGCATCGCGCCCTGGTGGGAGGCGGCCGCGCGCGGTCTGGGCGGACCGCGCGCGAGGCGCGCGTGGTGCCGCAGGCCGCGCGCAGGCTGCGCGGCATCGCGGGCCCTAGCGGGCTGCGCGCGGTGCCGCGGGCCCTGCGCGGGCCGCGCGCATCGCCACGGGCGCTGCGCGGAGCGCGCACGTGCCGCGCGCGGTGCCGCAGGCCGCGCGCAGGCTGCGCGGCACCGCGGGCTCTTGCGGGCTGCGCGCGGTGCCGCGGGCCCTGCGCGGGCCGCGCGCAGCCCTGCGGACCGCGCGCGAGGCGCGCGCAGTGCCGCAGGCCGCACGCGGGGCTTGCAGCGCCGCGGGCCCGAGCAGGCCGCGCGCGACGCTGCGGGGCGCCGTGCGGCTGGGGCCAGTGCCGCGCGGGATGGGCCCAGTGTCGCGCGGCAGGCCCGTTGCCGCGCGGCAGTCTTGCCAGTCGTTTTCGTGCAGTCTCGCGCAGTTTTCCCGAGCAGTTTCGCTAGCGGTTTTCGTAATTTTTCGCAGTTTTCACGCAGTTTTTTCACAATTTTCACGCAGTTTTCGCGAGCAGTTTTGTGCATTTTCACGCGCGTTTTTGCGAGCAGTTTTGGGCATTTTCGCGAGCAGTTTTGGGCAATTCCGCGAGTAGTTTTGCGCGTTTTCGCAAGCAGTTTTTGTCGACGGAGGCTATTTTTCTTCGCCGCCAAATGCGTGGATTTTAGCCGTCTTGATATTCTGCTATTTTCTTTTCCTGGTTTGGTGCTGCAGTTACGGTGCGTGCGGACTCCATTTTGCGCGCAGTTTTCGGCACCGTGCTCCGTTTTGCGTGCGAACTCCGGCGGCGGGCCTTGTTTTTCGTGTGGACCACGTGAAGGTAAGGTAATCGCGTGGGGGCCAATTGCAAGTGTCTACGAGCAATTGGTGGCTTACTGAGGTGGGTTGGTTTTCTCTCCAAGTCTGCGGACTTCCTTCTAATTCTATTATGATAGGATTTGCATGCTAGTTTAATTGTTTCATTGGAACTTTGACTAGCACCCCCGTCATATGTTGCATGTGTTTAACCAGACCAATAGAGAACCTTAATCTGGGCTAGGTTCTTTTTATGGTTTAGACATCCCACACATTGCATTTCTTTTCGACATAGAGTTCCTCGCCCGGGTAGTGGGCCGAGTGGTCAGGGTATTGTGGGACGGGTGTTGCACTCGGGTCTGGGGGCCGAGTGGGGTCTGGTGGCTGTGTTAGGCCAGTGTTAGTGTTTTGGGAACCGTTTTGGGTAAACGGTGGTCCCGGGTCTTTAGTTGTTTCTCCGCTTTACTCGTCACCACCGTGTTGTGATCGTGGTGCACGCGAGTTATTAGAAACTTGAACCCAGAACGCTTTGGACACTCATGATTTTAGTAAACTAGAGTTTTCCTTCCGAATTCCTAGGGGTCGCCGGAGCTGATTCTTGTTTGATTGGGCGAAGGCGTCACCCCTAGGAGTTCGGGAAACAAACTTGTTTTCAACTGATTTTCTCAAGAACTAAAATCTATAAAAGTTGGTTTTCTCAATTCAAAATGGCTTTTAAAAAGAGCAATTTTATCCTCACCCGTAGGGGGTTGAGTGAAAATGATATTTTACAATAAAGATCATCTTTTTCCTTAAATCCCTCCCTCGACCGGGGGAGTGATCTGGGTTCTAAGGCTCTGATTTCCTTCTTGGGTCGAAAACAACGGGAGATTACGCCTATAGCCTGTTCTTGTTTGATTGAGGTCGTAGGTATTAGTTTCCCGGGCTTTTCGGACTCTTTGCGGTTTTGGCTGTGGAGCATCTCCAGCCCGTGAGTTTGTGTGTTGAGATAGTTTTCCACTTAAACCGAGAGAGGCCGAATCCCTGAACGGTAAAGGATCGAGAAACTTCGATAGGCTGAGCCTAGAGTCTGTTCTTGTTTGATTGGGGTTCTAGGCACCGGTCTAACGGGATTCTCGGACCTTTGCCGCGTCAGTCGGTTCTTCTCGCCTATGAGTGGGGTGTCGTTGTGGGAGCCGCTTGGAGTGACGGCGGTCCCAGCTGGTTAGTACCTTCCTTTAGTGAGTTAGTGTTGTGAGCTTGAGTCGTATAGGGTTCTCCGACATAGCTGTGAGAGTGTTTGGGCTATTCATATTTGAGTCGAGGCTCTTTTCCAATTGAGTTGTGCTTTTGAGCTTGTAACACCCCCGGAATTTGGATTAGTCCTCTATATAAATGATATAATAGGAATAAATCTCTAACCCGGCTATAGCATTTTGGATAGTAGCAAGATCCAAGAGGAACATGAGAGTTAAGCGTGCTAGAGCTAGAGTAGTTCTAGGATGGGTGACCCCCTGGGAAGTGGGGCGTCACAGTTGGTATCAGAGCCATTCACCAGCCGGAAATGTGAGATGAGTCTCGGCTGAGCCAGGGTTATATAGCGGGTAGAGCGAGGCTCCCCGGCTAATGACCGTTGTGAGTGGAGTGCAGCTCCTCACAAGGTCGGCTAAGGCTAGCGAGACGAGTCTCACATCGCCTGGTGCTTGAGAGTGTGCTTGAGCCTGACGTGGACGTCAGGGCTTAAAGGGGGGAAGAATGTAACACCCCCGGAATTTGGATTAGTCCTCTATATAAATGATATAATAGGACTAAATCTCTAACCCGGCTATAGCATTTTGGATAGTAGCAAGATCCAAGAGGAACATGAGAGTTAAGCGTGCTAGAGCTAGAGTAGTTCTAGGATGGGTGACCCCCTGGGAAGTGGGGCGTCACAGAGCTCGTGTTATCGATCTGTTTGATAGTGGATTATAGCCTGCTGAGCCTGGCATTTCATGCCAGTTATGAGATACTTGTGATACTTGAGTTCGTTGGGGTCGCTCCCCTCGACCTACGCCCCGGGTGCGATGATGATACCGAGCCTGACGAGGCTGCGATGATGCGACTAGTTGATACACTAGAGTTCGCTTGAGATCTCTGATAGTCCGTGTGGGACACCCTACGTAAGACCAAGTCCTGTTTGGGCGTAGTGGCAGTAGAGGAGCGCAGGCTTGACTTTGACAGGACCCTATGAGGCAGTCATAGAGATTGGGTGTTATGTGAGAGAGTATGCATATCATGTGTCTCCGTTGAGTTTTCGTTTGAGCATAGTACTTATGACATATTGTCAGCAGTGAGTGGATGCATACCATCATCTGTGTTCTTTTCCTATTGAGCATAGTAGATAGAGGCATGATGGCTGTAGATACTTTTCCAGCTTACTTTTCATTATCACAGTCTTTTTCTGTTATCTTATGCCTCTAGTAGACTTAGTGGGCAGACCGTGGTTCTTGGAGACGGTACCCACTGAGAACTACTGTAGGATGTAGTTCTCACACCCTCTGTCGGTGACAGGTTGCTCAGGCTTTTCTTCCGTTCCTGCCCGAGCTGGCTTGACGGACCGAGGACAGGGAGTCGCGAGATAGTTCCCTACCAGCATTGTTTCTTTAGAGTGAGGTAGATGTACCATCCCGGACTATGGGAGCTTGGTTATGTATTGTTATATTTCTAGTTTTAGTTGTCTCCCTTTTGGATTTGTAGATGTTGTATAGGTGGACTTCTTTTTGTATCACCATGTATTTGGGGGAGATGGACTTGTATTTACTTTCAGCTTTATAGTAGTGAGATTTTATATTACAGCTTTCTTATCCGCTCTGATATCTGCGTAGCTGTAGTTCTATCTTTTGCAGGTTAGACACTTCGTCTGTACGGCAGTTTCCGTACAGATGGCGAATTTGTTAGCGAGCCCGGGT
The DNA here is from genome assembly GCA_029204045.2 of Tillandsia leiboldiana. Classification (NCBI taxonomy): domain Eukaryota; kingdom Viridiplantae; phylum Streptophyta; class Magnoliopsida; order Poales; family Bromeliaceae; genus Tillandsia; species Tillandsia leiboldiana. The sequence continues at coordinate 14,329 of JAQNDB010001626.1, read as the reverse complement.
CGCAGTTTCGACCCTGGGGCGTGACAGATTAGGGTGGTATCAGAGCCTAGGATGTAGGTCATTGAGGACTTAGAAACCCTAGGCTTGTGCTTGGACATTAGGATGACTACGTGAGAGTCGTGACCTTAGCGAGAGTCCTGATTGAGTTTTTATCTCTCCCAAGGGATGGGACGAGTGATTTACTTGTTATTCTCTCAAGAGTGATTATGTTGGCTGCAGACAACATAATACTTTAGGATGGATAACAAGTCATAGACTTTCGCTGGATTGGGTCGTATGGTTGCTATGTCCTGACGTTTGTATTTGTTGCAGTTATTTGTGATGCCGCCGAAACGTCGTGCCGCGACGAGAGGGTGTTCGACCTTGGATGAGGAGCCCGAGCGGCGAGAGGCCGAGCAGACCAGGCAGAGTGAGGTCCAGGAGCTGCTGGCTCAGGTCGCCCAGATGTCAGAGGCGTTGCGGCGCTAGGAGGAGGCGGCCAAGCGCCAGGAAGAGGCGGCCAGGCGCCAGGAGGAAAATATGGAGCGTATGATGAGGTTGCTTGAGCAGAGGACATCTTCAGCAGTACCTTCGGTTGCGACATCATCGACCTCGTCACAGATTCCTCCGTTGACAGTTGCAGAGCAAAGGGAGCTCACCGACAAGTTGGCTTATTTTAACCAATTCCACCCTCCGCGGTTTTCAGGGCAGAGTTCAGAGCCGTGGGATGTTGAGAACTGGATCGCGGCAATGGAGAAACTTTTTGAGAATCTCTTCATCAAGGAAGAACATAAGGTACATTTGGGGGCGCACTTTTTGGAGAAGGACGCCGAGATTTGGTGGCGTCGAGTTCGCCCAGTTGGACCACCGGGAGTTCAGTTGTTGACTTGGCCAGAGTTTCGAGCTTTGCTACGCGGGGCCTACTTCCCTGATAGTACAAAGCAGAAGCTAGAAGGGGATCTTCGACGGTTGCAGCAGGGTGATCGACTACTTCAGGAGTACATTCGGGAGTTCCAGAAGTTGCTGAACAGTGTGCCACATGTTGCCCCTGATGAGGCTCAGAGGGTGGATTTGTTTGAGAGAGGACTGCACCAGGATGTCTATCACCTTGTTCACTCGCACCGCTCACCGACTTTGGATGCGGCCATAGAGCGTGCTCGGTGGGTTTCCCGAGGCACAACGTTTATGTCAGAGAGGGACGGAGCGCCAGGGACCAGCTTCGGGGTGAGGCATCCAGTGCCGCCTGATTTTGGACAGTCGAGTAGGTCGAGACCCCCGGGGCCGCCACAATCCCAGACTAAGGGTCGTGGATTTCAGAGAAGACGGAGATCAGGAGGTCCCCCACAGCCGAGGCACCAGCAGCAGTATCAGGATGAGTGTGTCATTTGCGGTGGGCCGCATGCAGTACAGCAGTGTGACCATAGGCAGGGGCGATGTTTTTCGTGTGGACAGACTGGACATTTTCAGGCAGCATGCCCTCGAGCAGTACTTACAGTAATGCCGCTTGCGACGGCACCCCCGCTACCTCTTCCGGAAGAAGGAGCTCCTCCGACTTACCACCAGCCAGATGAGGCCACGACGTCGACGCAGCTAGGGCGACGACCACCCACATCGAGAGGATGAGTTTGGGCTGCCCGATTGGTGGGCGCCAGGTTAGCGGATCGCATGGTACCTGGTATGACTTCCTTTCCTAGTTGTTGAGATCAGAGTTTTGCACCCTGCATGGTTCGAGTTGGTACATGGTAGTTTTTGGGTTGCAGCCACAGCAGGGACAACTTCAACACCTCTCTCCTTGTTTTCTTGTCTTGACGCCGAAACTGGCGAACGGGACGAAAATTTCAAAGGGCTACTCCAGAAATGGAGACGACGCTGGAACCTGTTCTTGTTTGATTGGGGCGAAGGCATCGGTCTTTTGGAGTTTTCAGACTTTTCGCTATTTCGGTTGATTTTTAAATAGAGAGTTGGGGTTGATGATGTTCTTGATGTAGGGCTTCTTTGTGGTAGGAGGTGTGTTTTTGTTTCGGGGACGAAACCTTTTGAAGGAGGGAAGAGTGTAGAGTAACGGGTTTTCGGATGGCGCGCCGACCGCACATGATGGCGTGGAGTGGAGAGTTTGCCTCGCGCATGTTGTGTTTGTGATTACTGCTGATGTCGGGTTGATTCGGATCAACGCAGAAGCTCCAGCTCGATTCGGGGTTTTTTCGGGCTTTGTACGCCGATTGAGGACCAGATTTGGACATTACTGACTTCAAAGTGGAGTGCAGGAAATTCGGGAACACTTGGAACAGTTATATTTTCAGATTACAGCGGAGTCCGGGAGGTTCCGGACTGACACGGGAGACCCGATGGCAAAAAGTGAGTCGGAACTGACAATTTCGGAGCCGGTTTTTGGATTGAGTACCCCGACTCAACGGATGAGCTTTTTGAGGAGAGAAAGTTGTGGACACGTGTATTTTCAATTTACAGCGGAGTTCGGGAGGTTCTGGACGGTGGCGGAGGGCCCGAAGGCAAAAAGTGAGTTGGAGTTGGACTTTTTGGATTATTTTAATGTTTTAATTAATTAGATTTGCTAATTAATGGTTCTCTTTGTTTGGAGACAGAGGAAGTGGGGTGGGGATTTTGGATTAAAGGTAAGTGAATTTTTTTTTTTAAAATTAAGCTAATGCTTACTTAATTAAAAGTTAATTAAGTTTCTTTATTTAGTAACCTGAAGCTTTTTAAAGTGGGTGTTCTTATCCACTTGCCTCGTCATCATCCCCAACCCACCTCCCTCTGTAGCAGAGAAGAAAGGAAAAGAGAAAGAAAGGGAAAGAGAGGAAGAGGGGAAGAAGAAGGAGATGTAGAAGAGGAAGAAGAAGACTTGAGGAGAGCTTGATTAAGGACTTGCTGTTGGTGGAGCCGAGCGGAGCGCGCGCGCGCCGTGCGTCGACGAGGTAGGTGGTTTATGCAGATTTTCTTTAGAGCTTGGAGTTTTGTTTTTTTTTTGGATTTTCGAGGTTTTTGTTCAGTTTTGGAGCTCGTTGGGTTTTCTTGATTTTTATTTTATTTTGTTTTGCTGTGGCGTAGTGTGCCGCGCTCGCACTTGAGCAGGCGTAGCTGCGGCGCATCGCTATGCGGGCGCGCATTAGCGCCGTGCGCAGCCAGCCCTGCTGCCGCAGGCGCGCAGCAAAATGCTGCGCAGCCTGCGGAGGGAGCGCCCTGGGCGCCGCGCAACTTGTGCGCGCGTGCCAGGGTGTCGCGCCCTAGTGGGAGGCGGCCGCGCGCGGTCTGCGTGGACCGCGCGCGAGGCGCGCAACACCCCAGACCCTGCGCGGGCCGCGCGGAGCGCCGTGGGCGCTGCGCGGGCCGCGCGCAGCCCTGCGGACCGCGCGCGAGGCGCACGTGGTGCCGCAGGCCGCGCGCAGGTGTCACGCCCCGGGGGATTAATTTAGCGGAAACGGATTACAAAAGGGTATGTATTTTTTTTTTGAAAACCTTCTTCCCCGGCGCGTACCCAGATCCGCCGCATATACAGGATCACTCTACAAACGGACAGAGTCTCCCCTGTATATGCACGGCGTCGCGGTTTGTACAATGTTCAATAACGAGTAAACATTCAATCACAACAATCCAAACGTATAACCATTCACAAAATGCAGAATAAACTAACGGCCGATTAGTTTGAAAGGATAAAACCCACAATTGTTGAAACGGCGCCCACCCGGCACCCATATTTTGAAAACCCTTTTTCGAAAGCAACATAAACTCAGGGGTTTGAAAACAGTGCCCACACGACACTTAGGTTTTGAAATCCATTTTCGCAAACCATAAATCCACAAGGTTTTGAAAACGGTGCCCACACGACACCCGAGTTTTGAAATAGTAGTTTTCGCAATCTGTTCTTTTATTTGCTATTTTATTTTCCAAAGCGGCCCACAGAGATGTAAAGAAAACTAAACAATTCAGTTGTCACCGTACCGACATCCACACCGACCCCACGAGGGTATCGAGAACCATCCACAGTCTACAAATAATAAATGGAATGCGAAAGTAAAGAGTAAAATACTGCTCCGGTCTCCTGAGACCCAACACCTCTAGCCGTGGCCTCACCGTCGCCTAACTCTCCCCCCTGTAGGACCCTGTCGCAAAGTGGGAAGTCAGCGACTAAACAAAAAAGATAATAATAATGCAGGTAAAGAAAACGTCCAACCGTAGTCTATCCGGAGCAACCACCCCTCCTCCCCCGCAAGGGAAAAGTAGAATCAAACACCTGTAAACCTGCAATACCCGATCCCGTCGGACAACTAAACCGACGAATCGCACCGCGCCCAAGTCGGACAACTAAACCGAATGGGTCGCACCGCTCCCACGTCGGACAACTAAACCGACGGGTCGCACCGCTCGCACCTTGGCGCATACATGCCCCACAACTAAAGAGGCCCCACGCCGTCCTGTGGGTATACACGGGTCATGGACCACTTTTCCGGAAAAGCGCACCCTTTGCGGTGGCCAAACCGCGGGTGCGCGTGCTGCAGCCCCGAGCAAAGTAACCAACAATACCAATAGTATTCAAGAGTAAGCTATAACCGCTATCGTGTTAGCAACATAGTATATAATCAAGAGTAGAGTTATAACCGCTATCATGTTAGCTACATCGTGTAAAATCAAGAGTAAAACGACCGCCGGAAAACCGGCGCTAACTACCGAAATAAAAACCCACCTGTAAAAACGGTGACCCCCGCTCAGCTCCTCCACGTCCCGGTGCGCTCGCCCGGACCCACACGGACCTGCCGAGGGAAAAATAGTAACTCGGAACTCGAAAAGTAATACGAACTGCAAGGCCCTCCCGGTCGGTGGCGGGGCACGGCCCGCCGATCTGGAGATGGCGGCGGCGACGTCCCCCGGCGAGGGCGAAGGCACGGACGGCCCCGTGCGGCTCCCCGACTCACCGTCTGCATGCGGGGCTGCGCACGCGCCCAACCCCGTGCGGGCTCACCACCCGCGTGCGGGGCTGCGCACGCGCCCAGCCCCGAGCGGGTTCACCCCCCGCAAGCGGGGCTGCGCGCGTGCCCGGCCCCATGCGGGCTCCCCACCCGCATGCGGGGCTGCGCACGCACCCAGCCCCGTGCGGGTCCCCCCCCCCGCAAGCGGGGCTGCGCGCGTGCTCGGCACCATGCGGGCTCCCCACCCGCATGCGGGGCTGCGCACGCGCCCAGCCCCGTGCGGGTCGCACGGGCGCGCCGCCCGCATGGGGGCTGCGCACGGGCGCGCCGCCCGCATGGGGGCTGCGCACGGGCGCCGGATTCCGGGGAATCCGTCGCCTGTGCCCCCGTTTCCCCCTCCCCCAAAAGCAAGAAAAACAAGAAAGCCAAGAACGGCGAAACTACGCCTCACCTCGGTTACGTCGTCGGAGGTTGTAAGGGGAGGGATCGCCTCGTTCCTGTGTGCCCGATTCCGGAGGTGTGCGGTGTTCTTCCCGTTCCTCGATCGCTCCGCCGCGGTGCCTCGCGCCGATCGGTGGGAAGAGGAGGGTTTGGGTGAGAGGAACGGTAGGGGAACACCAAAACCAAACCCAACACATACGTATTAATATTAGCCGCCTCCGTACACGGGAACTTAACCCTAAGTCCCAAAATACAAATCAATCTCGGCGAAATGAGTTTGGGTGCGAACCCGGGTCCGGTCCGCCTCGAAGAACGTGTAAGTCGCCTGAACTGCTGCCAACTTCCGGAATTTATTCTGGGAGATTCCGGGGTCAGAATCCAGATCCGATCGCGCCGCCGAAATCCATTTCGCGAGCTTTATTGTCTAAAAATACCCGCGAGCCCCGACAGTCTGCCCAGAGATAAAGAAATATAATTCACCCCCGGACCCCTTAGTCGAAAAGTGGATTTACAAGAATTTTAAAAGAAGGTCTAGAAAGGCAAATAAAGCCGCGGTTATTACAGCAGGCTGCGCGGCACCGCGGGCCCTAGCGGGCTGCCCGCGGTGCCGCGTGCCCTGCGTGGTGCCGCGGGCCCTGCGCGGGCCGCGCGCAGCGCCGTGGACGCTGCGTGGGCCGCACGCAGCCCTGCGGACCGCGCGCGAGGCGCGCGCGGTGCCGCAGGCCGCGCGCAGGCTGCGCGGCACCGCGGGCCCTAGCGGGCTGCGCGCGGTGCCGCGGGCCCTGCGCGGGACGCGCGCAGCGCCACGGGCGTTGCGCGGGCCGCGCGCAGCCCTGCAGACCGCGCGCGTGGCGCGCGTGGTGCTGCATGCCGCGCGCAGGCTGCGCGGCACCGCGGGCTCTTGCGGGCTGCGCGCGGTGCAGCGGGCCCTGCGCGGGCCGCGCGCAACGCCGCGGCTCATGCGCGGGTGCCGCAGGCCGCACGCGGGGCGTGCAGCGCCGCGGGCCCTAGAGTCTGTTCTTGTTTGATTGGGGTTCTAGAGTTTGTTCTTGTTTGATTGGGGTTCTAGGCACCGGTTTAACGGGATTCTCGGACCTTTGCCGCGTCAGTCGGTTCTTCTCACCTATGAGTGGGGTGTCATTGTGGGAGCCGCTTGGAGTGACGGCGGTCCCAGCTGGGTAGTACCTTCCTTTACTGAGTTAGTGTTGTGAGCTTGAGTCGTAGAGGGTTCTCCGACATAGCTGTGAGAGTGTTTGGGCTATTCTTATTTGAGTCGAGGTTCTTTTCCAACTGAGTTGTGCTTTTGAGCTCGTGTTACCGATCTGTTTGATCGTGGATTATAGCCTGCTGAGCCTATCATTTCATGCCAGTTATGAGATACTTGTGATACTTGAGTTCGTTGGGGTCGCTCCCCTCGACCTACGCCCCGGGTGCGATGATGATACTGAGCCTGACGAGGCTGCGATGATGCGACTAGTTGATACACTAGAGTTCGCTTGAGATCTCTGATAGTCCGTGTGGGACACCCTACGTAAGACCAAGTCCTGTTTGGGCGTAGTGGCAGTAGAGGACCGCAGGCTTGACTTTGACAGGACGCTATGAGGCAGTCATAGAGATTGGGTTTTATGTGAGAGAGTATGCATATCATGTGTCTCCGTTGAGTTTTCATTTGAGCATAGTACTTATGACATATTGTCAGCAGTGAGTGGATGCATACCATCATCTGTGTTCTTTTCCTATTGAGCATAGTAGATAGAGGCATGATAGCTGTAGATACTTTTCCAGCTTACTTTTCATTATCACAGTCTTTTTCTGTTATCTTATGCCTCTAGTAGACTTAGTGGGCAGACCGTGGTTCTTGGAGACGGTACCCACTGAGAACTACTATAGGATGTAGTTCTCACACCCTCTGTAGTGCACCGATTTCTGCAAAAGAGCAAAACTCAGTAAAAATACTTGTAACACATTTCAAATGTGATTACAAGTGGGTTAGAAGCGTTTCGAATCAACGCAAAAGCCGTTGAGTCGAAAAGTGAGTTGTGGTTGAGAAGCGAAGCCTCAAGTTTGAAAATTTTGGACTCGAGTTCGCCGAGTTCGCAAAATGGCGAAATTTGGCGAGAAGACTTGTAACATGTTTTAAATATGTTTACAGTCGAGTTCGGTGCGTTTCGGGCTGACGCGAAGGGCATCGGGTCGAAAAGTGACTTGAACCCGAGGACTTAGCAAATTCTGGAATTTCCTGAAATTTCTGATCGCGAAGCATTTTGGGAGCCCTGTTTCGGAGACTTAGAGTAGCCCAAAAATTTAAAAGAAATCGTGGGGTGTCTCACAAAAGTTTTCTGATTAAAAGGGGTGAAAAATCTAGGTGAGCGATTAAGGAAAAATTGGAGAACGAAGCGGAGAAAAATGCTTCGTGAATTCTGAAACTGCAGTTTTTGACAGTGCAGTTGATCGCGAAGCTTTTTCGGGACTCTCTTTCGAGGGCTTAGAATAGTCCAAAAATTTAAAAAAAATCGTGGGAAGTTTAAGAAAAATTTGTAGAATAAAGGGGAGAAGAAAAATTTTATTTTCGATCTCCCAGTTGACGGCAAAACGCAGTGAAAAGAGGGTAGTCAAATTTGCTCACTGCAGGAAAACTGCAGTATTTTAAAGGGGCATTTAAGTAACATGGGGATAAATTGGGGGTGTTTTGGTAAATTCACCTTCCCTCCACCTACCCCCCCTGCAGGGAGTAAAGGCTTCTCTCTCTCTATCCTCTTTTGAAAAACCTCATTCTCTCTCGCTCTCACCCTCTCTCAGCTAAAACCAAAAACGGAAGGGGGAAAAGAGAAGGAAAGGAAGAAGAAGAAGGAAAGGAGAAAGAAGGTACATATCTCTCTCTCTCTCTCTCTCTCTCTCTCTCTCTCTCTCTCCCTTCTTTCTCTTGGAAGGATAGAAAAAAAAAAAAAAAAAGAGAAAAAGGGGACAGGCTGCTGCTCAGCTGCTCCTGCTGCTAGGCAGCAGCAGCTGGGCAGCCATGTTTGCTGCGCAAGGCAGCTGCAAGGCTGCCTTGCGCAGCCTGCTGCGAGGCCCTGCTGCCGGGCAGCAGCTGTGCAAGCTGCTGCCCAGCAGCAGGTTTAAAAAAAAAAAAAAAAACAAAAAAAAAACAAAAAAAAAAAAAAAAAAAAAAGGAAATTGGGGGGCTGCTGCCTGGCAGCTGCATTTGCAGCTGCCATGGCAGCTGCAATGTGCAGCTGCATTGGCAGCTGCAGGGCAGCTGCCCATGCAGCTGCCATGGCAGCTGCAATGTGCAGCTGCATTGGCAGCTGCAGGGCAGCTGCCCATGCAGCTGCCCTGCGCAGCTGCAAGGAGGGCTGCAGCTGCTGCTGCTACAAGCAGCAGCAGCAGCAGATGCAGCAAGAGCTGCTGCTTGGGCAGCAGCTACACAAGCTGCTGCTTGGGCAGCAGCTACACAAGCTGCTGCCCAGCAGCAGGAAACACTACAAAAAAAAAAAAAGAAAAGAGGAAAGAAGAAAGAAAGGAAGAGAAGAAGAGAAAAGAGAAGGAAAAGGAAGAAAAGAAAAGAAGAAAGAAGAAAGATAGAAAATTCTTCTCTTCTCTTTTCTCCAATGCGAAAACGCAATTTCTCGTTTTGCCAAAATGCAAAATTGGTGGATTGGGGGAAATTGCTCAAATTGAGCTTTTCTCAAAGTTTTTGAGAGCATTTTGACCCGGATCGAGGTGAGCAAGTTTCTTTTTGGCAACATGCCATGGGATGATCATTTTTCTCCCATTTCTGTAAGCCAATCAAAAGTAGCCTTTTTGTGGGGGAAAGTGATCGTAATAAGGGTTGTTCCCCCTTTTTCTGCCAAAAAGGGTTAATTTCACCCGCTTTGTCAAATTTATGAATCAACGGTGAAAGCAACTGCTTTATTTTTTTCTTCCTTACAACGAGGGAAACCTCAGAGGCAAAAGAGCTAGAATGGGCTCCTCCAGGAACCCAGAAAGCACACCGAGGTGGGGGATTCTATCGAGCGAGGGTGACCTCTCCCCTTATCTTTTGCTTTTTCTTAGAAGCATGTTAATAGAGTGGCTAGGATAGTATTTTCATGCTTGTATAAAAGTGGTTTGTGGTATATGGAAATTTTGACTTAGGAGAAAACTTAGATTAGGCTCTAATGTGTGGCATTCATTATAGGACTTCACGAGTGGCATGTTTGCTTGAGTCAATTAAGTGTGTAGATGGAATTAGGGCCTAATTTAGAGTTATGTCTCTAAGGAAAGCATAGTTTAGTTGAGGTTAAAATCCAAAGTATTTGAAATCCCTAGAGTTGTCATAGGGAGTTGGGGATAATATACCTACACTTTAACTTCAACTTGAGCATAATGAAAGTTAAGAATTGAGTCTAAGGGACTTATGTACCTTGAGGCATGGACCTAGGGTAAAGGTATGAGTACATTAAAAGACAAGCTAAAAGCTTAACTGCAAAGAAAGACAAGGGCCAAGAGGCAATGTGAGCTATAAGCTCGAATGAGATGGAAGCTAAATGCTAAAGAGCAAAAGGAAAGGCAAGGTTTAAAGAGCAAAGAGACTACAGCATGCAAAATAAAGAGATATAAAAACGGGCGTACCTTCGGGATAAACGTGTCTTTGTTTGGAGTAAGGGCAGTGTCCCTCTCCCGGGCAGTGACCCGTGCGACACGTTTCCCCCTAGGACGGGGTAACCTTGCGGGTGTTATCGGCAACCTTAGAGGACTTGTCTTATGGCAGCATGTCTGCCGGGCTAGGGCCCGGTGGCCAAGATTCTCCGAGGGTTAGCAACTCTAATTAAACACAAAGGAAGTAAAGAAGTGGTTGGTCAAGCAAGTGTTGGGTTAGAATGGCACCTTACAATGGCATTATGTCAGTTGGCAAAGGTAAAAGTATCAAGCATGCTAGCTAGGATTACAGCTTTTATTACTGTATTTCATTCTCATTATATGCTTCCATTAGACTAAGCGGTGCAGGGCATTTTCTCTCGGTGGTTGAACCCACTGGGAACTTTTGTTGTAGTTCTCACACCCCTTTGGGTGACATCCCCACGGTCCAGGTACATCGGCGAGGCACGCGACAAGGGCAAGCGCCCAGCAGAGTAGCGACCTAGCAGTCTAGAGTCGCCAGCACCATTTTTGGAGTTTTACTTTTCCTGAGCGAACTTTTGTATGTGAGGAACAATGTAATCTTTAATGTTTAAGTTTCAAGTTGAAAAAGGAAAAAAAAAAGTATGGTTGTATTTTGCATTGTATTTCATGCTAAAAGAGATTTGTAATATTAAAAAAAAAGGGTATGTCTTCGCTCAAGTGATGTACTTTCATTTCTTCTACTATCTGTCGAATGATTGAAAGTCAAATTTATAGATCTTTCCTCTGATTGCTTACTCTTCCGCTATACCGAAATGATATTGTTGGATTAAACCGTTCCTTTCGGGTCTTGAAAGGTCATGCTGCCCGATTGGCGGGTCTGTTGGCGCGCTCGAACTGTTCAATTGACGGTCTCGGGGCGTGACAGATAAGAGTGGTATCAGAGCCTAGGAATAGACCTAGGTGGTTAGCGAACCTTGGAGGACCCTAGGGTTTAGGCACGAGAGCGTGTGTGGATCTTTTGGCGAAAGTACATAATTGGGTTATAGATTCCCAAGAAGGACTTTGGGAATGGATCGAGGGAAATGGACTCCCACCAGCTAACGATATTTGGGCGGCCGACAACGTAACGTTAGGGGGGGAAGAAGTATTCCTTTTACTTTCGCATGATTGGGTTGACGAAGCCTTTTTGTGATCGTTAAATTTTCTGCATTCAATTCCGCAAATGCCTAAGTGGTAAGTGTTGGACTAATGTTTTTGTGGCGTGCAGATAGCTATGCCACCCCGAAGGAGACACGTCTTACACGACTCGAGTCGGGGGGGGCTCCGGTTCGAGGCGACGTTCGTGAGCTGCTGGAGCAGATGGCCGCGCTGATCGGCGTGGTGCAGCAGCAGGCGGAGGCCTCTCAGCGGCCGGAGGAGGCTTCCGCCAACGAGAGGAGAGACCTCTCGTAGCTGGAGGAGGCTTCCCGCCACGGGAGGAGGAGACTTCTCGCATGCTAGAGGAGGCGCTGCAGCGCCAGGACGAGCGTCGAGGCGTCAGGCGGAACAAATAGAGGCTCCAGGACATGTTGGCGCGGCAGATAGAGGCGGCGCAGACGACGCATGAGCGCACACAGCCTCGCCCCAAGTGGAGCGACTACTGGAGGTGTGCTATGACGGCGCACCCCGCACCATTCTTTTGGATTGCTGGGGGGTGCCTCAGCGGGCCGACTCAGAGGTCGGTGACGCCCAGTATCTAGCACAGAGGGCGAGCAGGACCGGCGATGAGAGCCTCGCTCGCCAGCTTTCAAAAGTTCCACCCGCCAACCTTCAGTGGCGACAAGTCTGACCCGATGGTGGTGGAGTCCTGGATTGACTCCTGGAGAGGTTGTTCTTGACCCTCCGGATTCCGGCGCGGGACCTGGTTACTCTGGCGGTCCCCCACTTGGATAATATGGCACATCGGTGGTGGAAGGCGAATTGGAGAGACGGGCTAGGACCGGCGTTGCCCGAGCCAACCTGGGAGGAGTTCAAGGAGTTGTTCTTTGCCACTTATTATCCCCGATAGCGCCAAGCAACAAATGGAGGAAGATTTCAAGAACCTTCGTCAGGGAGGACGATCGGTCCAAGAGTACGAGTGCGAGTTCTCTCGCATCGTGAGCTGTCTGACCCACCGTTTGCGGAGTGAGCGGACAAGGCGCGGTGTTTTGAACGGGGCCTTCGACCAGCTATTTATTCAAAGGTCCAACCATTCAACATCCAACTTATCGGGAAATGTGGATAGAGCCCGCTTGGTTGAGAGGGGCGACATGGTGGTGCGCCGAGAGCGCGAAGCCTTTGAGAAAGACAAGGGAAAAGGAAAGGAAAGAAGCGGCATCAAGGTGGCCCCGGGGGGGGTCAAGCCAATATCAACGGCCCCCGCAGCAACGCGACAGCATCACTATCCCTCGGGAGCCCCCGACAGTTCACGCCCCCGGGCGATGTGCCATTGTGTGGTGGACCCTCACCCGACCTGCCGAGTGTGCGAGCGCGAGGGGATATGCTACAACGTTGGCGTCGGGCCACTTAGCTCGAGATTTCGGAGGGGCACACACCCCACCCCGTCTGTGCCGATGATCCAGGCGGCCCCGAAGCAACATCCTAAGGGTTTCCAGCTCTACCAGCTGCGGCGCCCCGCCGCTCCACAGCGACCGCCGAGCGGGGCAGGGTTTTTGCCGCTTTGCCGCGCCAGGCGAAGGAGGAGGACCCGTGGCCGACGACGTCGTGTGGCAGGTATAGTCTTTATTAATGATGTTCGATGCAAGGCTCTATCTCTACTGGTAATCGCATTCATTCATATGTAGATCCTTTGCCATGAGACATGGGCTTGATGTTCTACAGTCTACTAGTACTAAATGGTCAAGTGCCTGGTGGTTTCCTTAGAGATTTCTGAGAGTTTCCCGCCTGTCCAGTGCGGATTGGCGAGTGATTATGACCGTGGACTTCTTGGTCTTGAGACGTCTAGGGGTTACGATTTGATTTTGGGAGTGATTTGCTCTCTAAGTACTACGCCACTATCGACTGCGAGCGGCGAGTTATCACTTTTCGAGAGCCAGGCGCGGGAGAGGAATATGTGTTTCAAGGCGTGTAGAGGTTCTCTATTTGCCTCGGTGGTCTCGGCTTCACGTCCAGAAGACTTATCGATAGAGGATGTGTAGCTTACTTAGCTACCGTGGTCGAAGGCACAAGGAGGACCTAATGTCAAGACATTCCCGTGGCGCGGGAATATTCTGATGTATTATCCTGCGGAGTTTGCCGGCATGCCGAGGATCGGGATACATTGAGGTTCATAATAGACTTGGTTCCCGGGACGGCTCCAGTCTCAAGGCTCCTTATAGAATGGCCCCGGCAGAGTTGAGAGAGCTTAAGGCTCAATTTGCAAGATTTGCTGGACAAGGGCTTCATTAGACCTAGCGTATCTCCGTGGGGAGCTCCGGTTTTATTTGTGAAGAAAAAGTACGATCGCTTGGTTGTGGTGGATTATCGGGAGCTCAACAAATTGACAATACAAGAACCGATATCCATTACCGAGGATCGACGATTTGTTCGCACTTGCAAGGCTCTCGGTATTTTCAAAAATTGACCTTCATCGGATACTCATCAACTAATTAAGCCGGAGGATGTCATAAAACGGCTTTAGAACGCGGTATGGACATTACGAATTCACTGTATGCCATTCGGGTTGACTATGCCCCGCGGCGTTTCATGGATTTAATGAACCGCGTTTTCAGCCTGTCTAGACCATTTCGTCGCTTCATTGACGACATTTAGTCTACTCTCGAGTGACGACGGCATGATGGATCACCTACGACATGGTTCTACAAGTGCTTCGGGGCGGAGCCTATTCGCGAAGTTTGAAGAAATGCGAATTCTGGCTCCGGGAAGTTGCTTCTAGGTCATGTGATTTTGAGGCAGGGGTGTCGGTGGACCCCAAGAAAATTGAAGCAGTGAAGATTGGCCGCCGACCACAAATGTCACCGAGATCGAAGTTTTATCGGACTCGCGGGTTATTATAGCGATTTGGGTGCAGGGTTTTCCAAAATTACCATTCCACTCACCGGCCTACGAGAAAAGGAGCTAAGTTCATTTGGAGCGATGCTTGTGAAAGAAGCTTCCAGTTGCTCAAGGACAAGTTGACATCGGCTCCCAATCCTTGCTCTACCCATTGCGGGAAAGGGGTCGTGGTTTATAGTGATGCTTCGGGGACTGGGTTGGGTGTGTACTTATCGCAAGACGAGAGGGTTATAGCCTTATGTCCCGCGTTGAAGATTTCTGAAAGACCTACCCTACTCACGTCTCGAGCTTGCCGCGTTGATTTTCGCATTGAAGCTATGCGGGCATTATGCTCTACGGGGAGCATTGCGAGA